>CAEFZX010028955.1:0-160730 GCA_903066825.1 Alfaro cultratus
AAAAAAACAGAAACATGGTGCAACATAGAATCAACAGTAAAAACAATAAAAACAACAATAAAAACATGACATTTAGTCAAGTTCCATCATGTTTCAAATAAAATCCTAAAATCCTAAACAGGTTTGGTTTTTTGTCGAATTTGCATCCATAAAAGGTTTACCAATTACACTCTTGGTGTAATTGCCTCAATGTTGATTGATTTCTTTCTGCTTTTCTGTCTTACTTGCACAGAACTGTCCTTTACTTATTTTAAGATGGATGAAGAAATAATTTGGTGAGAAGAAAAGGCCACTGTTTTGGCTCTTACTGATCAGCTTTGTTGTAAACTCAAAAATCCAATCTTTTTTTTTTTGACAGTGAACACACCTCCTCTTTTTACTTGGTTGCTCCAACTTCCACTCTCTGTTTCTTAGAAAAAAGTCAGATCCATTTGTTTTTATGTTAAAAAAGAAAAAATCTCTGAGGAAGCACAGGTGTAAGTAGCTGCAGAAACCTGGGTGGTATTTTCTAGAACATGTTCAGACATTTTTTTAGGTCATTCAGGCTGTAAGAGGGCAAGAGAAACACTTATAAACTGACTGCAGCAAAGTTGCTCTGTTTTATGATTTTGTGGAACATGCTTAGATGAATCTTTTTGGTGTGGATTCTCTTTGAAAACACACAAACCTCTCTGTATTAAGCACTAATTTCTGGTATAAGATCCTGAAGAGCTTTCTAAAACCCACTGGCCACAAATCGGATCAGTTCCACTCATGAAGCCCCTGCTGTTTAAACCTCTCAGTGTGAAAATCTATGTATTCACTATTTTATCTCCATTGTCAGCTAATGGCTTCAGCGTCTCATATTGTTTCCAGCGTGTCACGTTCTCCCGTGTTGTTTTTGTCACTTTGCATTTGCTCAGAAATGCTACCCCTTTTTAAACACAATTCCAAGCAGATTGTTTCAGGTTGAGTCCAGCAGTGACTTTGTGGTGGTGCAGAAACCTAAAGCAGCTGTTCTGAGTGGAATGCAGCTTTGTTCCTCACACATTTGCTAAGAGAAAAAAGCAAAATGTTCCCTTCACTTCTGGTTTCCCTAATGGCGTCCCACCCAAATATTTGCAGTAAATCTTCGTTGCTCAAACCCCACCTCAGATAATATGACCCAGGATGATTGGACAGTGAAGATGATGCTCAGAGTTGTAAGAAGGGCAGAGAGAGGACAGATAGCAGAAATTCATTAAAGTCATCATTGTTTTTGCCTGTCCATCTTCTCATGGCTTCAATATTAGAATAATGACATCATGCTGAAGTGATGGAGAAAAGCTATTTGTAGGTCATTATAGCTTGATTTACAGGCATTTTCTGCACCTGAGACTGACGAGCAGGTCATATTACCGCCACACGACACAGGAATGGCACATCGGGATGCCCTTCTACTTCCCTTTCACTTTTAAGTGCGAGAGACTGCAAAAAGCAACGTCCCATACAAAAACTGATCTCATAGATATCGCAGGCACAGATAATGATCCTACTTTCTCTGTAATTGGGTTAAAGTGCTTGCATATATGTTTGTTTCAGAATATCATATTGCACTGCGGACAAGATGCACGATAAGGTGTTTGCCTACATCGCCCAGAGCCAGCACAATGAGACTCTCGAGTGTCACGCCTTCCTCTGCTCCAAGAGAAAAATGGTGAGTAATAATAAGACCCCGTAATAATAAATGTGCTCTAAGTGAATATGTTTAAGCCCCGTGTTCACTTAGAGGACCCAAAAGTGAAAGAAGGACTGTGTTACCTTTTCACCCCAAGTAAGGCAATTGTGATGTTTTATCTAGTTCACACATGGTTTAACTTGATGCATTCATATCATGTCCTGATACGTCTGTGCATAAAGGCTCTTGAAGAACTGCTTCCAACCGCAGTATACACTGTGTAATAGCTTTCTTTTCAATGCCCATTTGCACATTTTTCTATCACAGTTTTTCCTTCCAATCAACTTTCCATGAAAATGCTTGGGTATAGCACCTTGTCTACTGCCAGCTTCTTTGTCGATAACACTGTGGAGTTTACACTCCTTGTGGGTGGTGTTATGACAGTGTAGATAAAGTAACACCTCTATGTGAAACGTAAATTTTTACTGTTCTTATGAAATATTCAAACTTCTTTCAATACCAAATGCCACAGTTATCAAAAATTAACTCTTGAAATTCATCACTTTGTGTAAAGAAGGAGAGTAATGTGAGTCTTAATTTAGTTTTGAATTTAATTGAATTACTGAAATAGATTTACTTTTCAGTGTTGATCTGATTTATTGAGATGCAGCCTGTGTTGTGCAGGTTCGGAAAATCTCTTTTCATAAATCCATAGTATGATGAGTTTTCTTACCATGAAGACTGAAACAATTTCCCTGGAAGTCAACAAACTCCCCTCAGTGGGAGTGACCTCTCTGAAATGTTAATGTGTTGTCCAGAGCGACAGGAAATGATGTGGACAGAGCCGTAAACATGGAGTACAGGTAATTTTAGCTGTGCTACCAACATGGAAAACACTCAGAAAACCCATTCACTGCTGCAATACTTTGACTTTTATTCATGCAGACCAATACATGTGAAGTTAGAAGAAGGAAGTCAAAGAGGTTGTGATTCTTCTTCTTGGCATTCTCGCATCCCTGGAGGTTTTCTGAATGACGGAGCCACTCCCTCTTGTTCCTTCCTCCCACTAATTTAGTTGTGGCCAAAAGGCCGCGTATCCTCCCAGTTGCACAAACAACTGGTCATTTAATCCACTGGTTTCTCTTCCCTCTCCTCAAGTACCTTAAGACGAAGCCTCCTGTGTTTGCGGTCGCTTCCTGTTTGTTTCAGGATGACGGCTCTCGCCTTCCTGTCGCTGACATGCGTGACAGTATTTTTCATCCTCGACTGACATCTGTCTCTCCTAACAGGCCCAGGCTGTAACCCTGACGGTGGCTCAGGCTTTCAGAGTGGCATTTGAGTTCTGGCAAGCTTCCAAGGAAGGTACGCATGGTCGCCCCCTCCCCGCCCCACAATTTCCCTCTGACAGATGAGTGGAAACTCGCCATACAGCCTACACATCCCTCATCTTTCTTCTTTGTCCTGAGGTTGCCATGTCAACACAGAAAAATAAATTTTCCCACTTCTCCTTGATTATGTTCTCAAAACCTTATGAAATACTAACAAACTGTGGAGCAATTTTTTACACGTTCAGAGAAATTTTACTAATTGATGGTTTGGTTTTTATTTAAACCAAACCATCAATTAGCGCACATAGAGAGCTGTTTGAGTTTAGTGAAGGCTAACTGTAACAATCACCTCTAAGAATCTTCTAGGCCCGTTTAAGCTGAATCAGTGTTTTAAAAGTTAAAAACTACTAACTCAGAATCTAGAGATGCAAATGCAACTTTCTAGGTTACAGTCCATAAAGATGCAAAAGTGGATCTGAAACCATTTTGTATTTTAGTCAGCATTAGTGGTTTATTTCCTTTATCTGTCGATCAAAGTAAAACCGTCTGCATTATTTTGATTGTATGCATAAGCTGTAAAAAGTACACTATTTCACAACCTTGTCAAAAAAAATCTAATGTTTTATCTATTCATAATGAATATGATTTAGTCTTTAACATACATTCTATCATTTATAAAGCAAAACAAGAACAAAATGGGGGAAAAAGCATGCAATTTTTCTCTGTTTTGCATCATTGCTTCAGATTTACTTTGCAGGTTTTCATGTATGCATAGCTGTCTTAAGAACCCCACCACAGCTTTTTATTGAGGTTGAGGTTTTTTCAGCTATTCTGTTCTAGATTTGGTATCTTGTTGATGACTAGTTTGGGTCAAGCTTCAGCTTTTTGGACACGTTCTTACATTTGGCTGTAGAATCTAACCCAAACTCTACCCATCTATTTTCCCCTGAATGTTCACCAGTTTTTGAACCAGTTCTTCTAATAGGAACCAAAAGGTCACTGAGGTCGAGATGAACTTTTACATGTTCCAGAAGTCTTGTGGTTGATCCAGAGCCAACTTTGTAAATCCAAGTTGTGCTGCCATATTTTTGTTCTTCTTTCAGCCTTTCCAAACAAGCCCTGCTTGTTTTCTACTTGTGCCATCGTTATTTTAATATGCTAACTGGGGCTTGCTGGGTCTCTGGAGAGAAGATTTGGATTTTTGAAACATTTATTGGTGATGTTCACATCTGAACATCAAAACCCAACAAATCTGGACATTTCAGGCTTGGAAGTTGTAAGGTTTTAGCGAGCGAAGGCTGTGAAGGAATTAAGTGTTGCCTGGGGCAGATGTGTGGGAATGTGGATTTTCTCTTCACTGCATCCTTAAACACACAGTGCTTAAGGATGAAACTGTGTGTTTTATGAGTCTAGCTGGTACTTTGATATGTCTGAGCATTTTTAATATTCCACTTAATATACCTAAGTGTCTTTGAAGACAACAGACAGTCGGAGCAACTGTGTGAGCAGGGTGGTCAACACAAGCAGTAGTTTTTTTGTTTTTTTTTAAAGCTCAGTAGAACATGTGTGTAATTTACTGCATGTTTGACTCCTGTAAATGAGCATACCTTACCACATAATATTAGTTCCTGCATCTCCAGTCCTCCTCTCACCACCTTATTCAGTTTTTACATGTGTGTTGCCTTGTTGGTGGTCTTTTGAATTCATTAATTGTCTATTTGCTGCCTGCATTGTTTTGCACCTGCGGCTTGATCGTAGAATCGTTCTCGTCTCTCCCATCAGTCCTCATCCCGGTGCTCGCTGCGAGCGCTGATAAAGACTGGGGGAGCAACTGGGTAGGGTGTGGGGGCAATAAAGCATGAAAGGGTGGCGCTCAGAGGGCTGCTGAGAGAAAGGAAAATGATTGTGCGCTTGTGTCAGCTGAAGCTCAGCCCCATGACACGCTCAATGTCAGTGCCATGGATGCCGTCTCACACGAAGGCTGATTTATGCAGTCCTTTAGAGACGCACGTCTGCACCAGACGAAAGGCAACGTTTCTACCAGCTTTTCCTTCTTCTGTCTTCTAAGGGAGGCATCTATGTTTTTTTTGTTTTGTTTTGTTTACACCAAGGCCAAGGATTCCTCGCCTCACACCTCTTCAGGCCTTTTATTTTCCTCGCTTTCGGTTAAATATTTAAAATTGAATGCAACCTTTTTAGTGTTTCACTCAAGCTCCCTCCTTCTGCTCACGTTATCCTTCTCCTCATCCTTGAAACTTCAGAACAGGCAAAGTATGTTTGTTTTTTTTTTTCTCTCTAAGCAGATTTCCTTTAGAAACTGAGTCCCAAAGCAATCTTCTGAGTCTGGACCCATCAGGATTAAGGCAGGCAGGAAGATGAGATCCAGTGTCTGGTTTTCTTGTGTTTTGGAAGAGCTCTTCTTGCACCACCCACTGTGGTTCTCCTCAGTGCAACACACAAGCCTGACCCACATTCCTCCGTATATTACATCTCCCAACCCTGTTCTTAAAGCTGCTCTCATAGAATATTCACTGTAAACACTACAGCAGGGAAGTATGTTTACATCGGCTTCATGTTTAGGAGGAGCCGGAGTGAGCTTCAGGGCGCCTGGGGAAACTTTTGTTGCTCTCTCTCATTGCTAAGCTACCAGGACTCTTGGGAGATTGGATTTTTTTTTCTAAATAGATGATGGGCGGTGATGAAATAAAAAATATTTGCCTGCTATTGCTCTGCAGGACCATAACTTGCAGTAGGCCCGCCCTTTATGGTAGGGCTGTAATAACAAAAAACTCTTGCACACACTGAGATAAAAAAAGAAACACCATTGTTGGTTAAGAAGTGCTATTTGACATGAAAATGAAAATCTTTGCAGAACTGTGTGACTTTAAAATATACTATAAAATTACAAGAAAGGCTGGCTGTGACAACTTTAATTTCTCAAATTTTGGCAACCATCTTGCCATTTATGGTGGCATATTGAAAAAAGTGCCTAACAAAAGGATATGAAGCTGATTTTTTTTTGGAAGGGTAACATCAATTCTGTCACAAACATGAAGTTTTTGTGTTGTTTTCTATGAATTTCTTTTTTTAACAGTGAGCATATATTGAGGTTAAGGGTGTGGATTTACAGTTTTCAGCAACATTAGAACTGTTATGTCAGGGTCATCTGAGCTCTTGGTAGTTCAATCCTCTTTGATTTCCTCTCTGATTTGTAAAGCTGTCAGCCAAATCGATCAGAAACTAGGTCATGCTGTCAGTTTCATTTTCAGTTTTAGGCTTCCAGGACGCTGACGTGGATGAATCTTAATCAGTGCAGAGATTGTGCACGCAGCGTAACATGAGTAACATTGTTATTGCTGCAGTACCTGAGCTTGCTTCAATTGGATAGCAGTTGAGCACATACACAGTAAACATGGCGTGTACACTTTTTTCACACGTCCACAAAAAAATTGGTCTCAGCCCAGCTGAGTGATAATCCTGCTGTCCCACGTAAATGTCCCATGAAATGTGTAGTAAAACTAAGCAGAAGCATTGTTTTTTTTTTTTAAGGTTTTATGTCATTGAAATGAAAAGCAGATATGCAATTGCATACATAAAACATAAAAGTATTTTTGAATAGACAGTCTAAAAAGTTAGTTTCACCTTTCACTCCTAAAACGTGAGAGATGGTGCCATGTTGTTTGACCTTTAGATTTCCCCTCCAGAATGTCAGAGAACAATACATAATCTGTCATGGAGTCGACATTGTGAAGTGTTGTGCAAATGAATTGTCCAGCTTTGTCCTATGAATAGACCTTTGTCCTCTGAGGGAGAAGTCTCAACCTTTGCTGAGTTATTGGTGCCATTCAGACCAGCCGTTCTGTGAAAGGGTGATAAATATAGGCCCAGAAATCGCTCTGCAAGGTGAGGCTCTACAGTAGCACTGCGCTGCAGGAAGTCCACAGCCAGCTGTTGTTGCTCGTGTTGTGTGACTTGCACTTTATTGAAAACTGTCTCAACAGGATGCCGCGGGTAGAGCTCTCTATCCGTCTCACCCAGATGTACTGTTACTGTGTTTACGCACAAGAAGCCTCTAGAGGTGCAGACGGCGCCCTCCTGTAGAGTCAAGCCAACAGATGTTTTAGGAGCCACTTTAACTTCTTCTGTTTACTCTCTTACAGTGCTTTGCTGTATTTATATTAGGGATGCAAATAATTAATCGTCTTGCGATTAATTGATGATTGACTTATTAGATTAAAATTGGTTCCAATCGATTAACATCCACCTAAGCCTTCTTTTAGTGTTATAGTTTGGCCACCATCTAGAAGAGGGCGTCATCTTTTCATCTTTTATGTTTCTATTCAGCAACCCAAGTGGTTCCTGTTTTGGTATATCTTATAAATATGTCTAATGTGAGAAAAACCAAAATTTTCTGTTTATTCAGTAGCTGTATAATACAACTGACACAAAATAATGTGGAAATTATTATTATTTTTTTTATTCAACTTATTGAGAAAAATATGCTGAATTATATATTTTTAATCCATCTCTGTTAATGGAAAAACGGTCAGCCCTCTTGATACAAGAAGTCAGGTTTTTAAGAAAACTTATCAATTAATTGTTAGTCGAGCGATGAGATCAATCAGCTTTAGATTAACTCATTAATTGATGACTTGCACCTTTAATTTCTTCTTCACATTTCCTTGCATTACTACGTCAGGTTATTATTGTGATTTCATGCGATGGACCAATGCAAACTAGTGATTAGCTATGAAGTAGAGGGATAATGATGCATGGTTTTAGAAATCCAACAAAGTTTGACCTGTTTGTCAAAAATGTTAATTTTACTTACTGTAAAGTACTACTAGAAAAATAGCAGTACTTTAAGCAGTGCACTGCAGAAGAGTTGGTCACACCTTCTTGACCTTCACTGACTTGTTGTTTTTTGTGCTGACTCGTCCACAGACAAAGAGAAGCGCGTAAAGTCGGGTTCAGATGGCGAAGGAGCCAGCAACTCTCAGTCGGACAGCTCTGCCAGCCTGGGCAGCCTGAAGGGAGGAGGTGAGTCCTGTCACCCGTCATCACGTCTTTCTCACCCTCGCTGTCACAGCAATCATATCCTCGGGGGCTCGAGGAAGAGTGTTCGGTCACTCGTTAAAAGGTTGGCCTACATTAGAGCTGCAGGTCGGCTAGATTCTCACAGTAAGACGCCATTAATCTGAACAGGAAGTGACAGTTTAAGGTGTTTGATGATAATCGACTCTTTAATTTAGAAGCATCCGGCCACGTTGTGATCTGCTGAAATAAATCCTGCCTCAGTAATCCCTGTGACGATCTGCGATAACAGCTATTATCATACAGTTGAGCCCAGTTAGTGTAAAAGCATGAATAAGTCTGTGTTTGATTTGAATTAGTAAGATGATACGGCCATTAACATGTCGACATCTACTCATCCAGATAAAATCCTGTTTTTATTTCTCTAAACTGGCTGCAAGGTTCGCTCACAGAGAGCCTTTCTGTTTCTGATACCAGAACGATACACTACATTATTCATTGTTTTCTTCCTGATCGTTCTAAAAGCCTGAATTTTGTGAAAATCTGAAAACATCCACTCTGTAGCGAGCTTCGTCCTCTGCTCAGCCAGCTGGGCTCAGGCCAGTTGGGGATCTCTTCTCTAAATCCATCCTGACACTACATGTGGCCTTGAATTTGAAACGTTTCATGACACGTGGGTTTTTTTGGGATAATCCTCAGAGAACCAAGACTTGGACTCTTTTTTTTTTTTTTTTTTTTTTTTTTTGCAAGAGCTGGGGCTCTGTGTCAATATGTTTGGACTTGTTGGGTCATTCGGCTGCCAGAGCAAAGGAATTTCCTCAAGGCAAATTGGCATAATTGTACAGTGGGAGGAAGCTTTAGAGTGCATCTGGGAAAAAGACAGAACAATCCTCTGAAATAGAAGTTGGAGAAAGATCTTTTTTTTTTTTTCCTTTTTCTTTTAATAAGAAAGTTACATTCTTGTACTGTTCACTGTGATCAAATAGCACGTCACGGCTCAGCGGCGTTGCTGAAAGGTGAGTCAGCTTTATTGATGTGACACAATACCTTCAACTCTCTCTTGGAACCGCTTCTCTTACTGCGGCTCTAAATTATAGCCCATCCTGATCTCTGGGGGATTTCTCCTGCTGGGGTATCATCTTCCTTACCAAAGGTCTAACTCTACACAAGCCTGAATGTCAAACTACAACTAACACTTGCATTCTTTCTCAGTAAAATGATTTTGTTTTTCTTTTAATATAATGTTTTGTATGCCTGTTATCTGCTTCATTTTCACCATCTAATTCAATTAGATTCCCAAAAAATGTCTTTGATAGACACTTAATGAGACAAATCGGTCCAATCCAGCAACATAGCCAAACCAGGTGCATTGTTTTTTTGTGGTTTTTATTTATTTTTTTATTTTTTTGCCTTTTCATCAACCCTGAAAACAAATACTGAAATCAAAAAAGTCTTATTCAAAAGTTTATCTCCCATGTCACCAAGAAGAAACCTTCAATAGGAGCAGGTTTAGCAGGTATGTGCCCTGTTCCAATCTCACTTGGATCACGAGCACTTTCTATGTGGACCAAAAACAAGGAGTGCATAAACCTAATGTCTCTGTCACTGACACATTTGAGGAAAGAGTCACGAGTACACACAAAAGAACTGGACCAGGAGAGCTTTCTATGAAGAACAAGGACAAAAGGAGTACCAGTATTTACTGGCAGCTGTAGCTCCATCAACGGCAACTGAGAACAGAAAACAATAAATGCTTCTCAGATGTCCAAAATGTTAGAAAAGGAAACGTGTAAAAAGCTTGAGTTTGGAAAAGTTAACATTTTTACCAAAGAACTGCTGCAACATATGACATACAGCACAAGAATAAAATAAATTTACACAATAGTTGAATTTGCAACTTAAAACATTCTAACTGGGCAAAATGCTGTAAAGTTAAACATGTCTGAGTTGTCATGAGATCTTGCAGCAGCAGGTGAATTTGTATTGTGGATTACTCTCTGCTAGAGATTGCCTCTCATATTGGATTTGGATGGTGCGGATATTAAAAATCACACACACTGACCCATGCATTAGCACTGGACCAAGATTAGCATTGATACACATTAATCATCATGTGTGCTATTACAAACCAATCCCGTTGCAGACCAGAGACATCGTGGGTGTTGGGTATGAAAGTCAGGAGGTTTCACTCTGCTGCGAGCAGATCGTTGATTAATAACTTGCATTGCTGCTTTAATGATTTCATACATGCCTGAAACTAATATCTGCTTTATGAAGTATGAAACAATAAGTACGCACTCAAATGGAGAGAATGTTTCCTGTGTTTTACAGATGCAGCCACAGGGACTCTCCTGGAGTTCGCAGAGGGAGCCAAAGCGGCACAGGCCCACTCAGGAGCAAAGCCGGCCGAGTCGGATCCCTTCATGGTTCATAATCACGCGGCTGAGAACAACAATACCGTTTGGGTAAGACAAGAGTGGTGTTGGCCAAAATGTCTCAGCTGCTGGGGTTTGATAAGAAGAATGCCTCATAGAAATACTGATTAAATGCTAGTAAGTGATGTACTTTGCTTGCTGTGGTCAAAGTGGGCACCATAGTTGTGCTGCAGCTGCATTGAGGTGGACAATAGCCTATTGACAGAAGCAGTCTTATCTAATGCTCACATGGCAGAGGAGGGTGTGGGATTTTGATAACGGAGAGAAGGCGAGTTTTACATGCATGCATGTTTTCACAGGAAAACCTTATATTTCTCTGCGTTGTGTCTGACAGGAGCTGGAGGACGGTCTGGATGAGGCGTTTTCAAGGTGAGTAGTGCTGTGAAGTTTGGAGGGTTTCCTGAAATTAAACAGGCACAAAGACTCCCAAGTCGTCAGTTCGGGCTTGCCCGATCAAATAATAAAATGCAGCCTCTCCCTCAGTTCGGTTACCCTCCAGCAGACAGGAGAGGCAGGAAGAGGCTCCAGTTTAGCTGACATTTCACCTGAGTCATGCTCTGTATATAGGCTCCGGTTGAGGCCCACGCAGTGATTTTATATTCCATCGACAAATCTTTCTGTTTTGAGACACTATTTGGTACTTTAAATTTCAATCAAAGGAAGAATAATCCTAAAGTATCCGCAAAAAAAGTATTTTAAAGTATTATTCTGGTAGAAAAACAGAACATAAAAATATTTAGAAGTTGATTCTGTCCTCAATGAACATTCTGAAATAAGTTGATGTGCTACCAGGTTGGGCTTTATTTTCTTTTAATACGAGTACATTTTGTTTTGTCTTGTCCTGCTAAAGAGAATTGGATCCTGAGTATTTTTAATCAGACTCTGACAGGCCATTTCAGACCCGTTATCAGATGATTATTTGTCTGCACACACTGTAATTACACGTTGACGCTGTTAGTCTCCAGTTCTTTGATTAATGAGGATGCTCACAGTGCAAGCAGTGATGGGGCTGCATGTCGGGCCGGCTTGCTGGACGCTGATTGTGTTTGTTGCAGTTGAACTTTAGATAGAGATAAAGGATTAAAGCCAGGATGTGGAGTATTTGATGTCTCTCTGAACTCAGTAGAGATTATTCTGGAGGCAATATTTTGTCTCAAATTCAAATGTTTGAGTCCAACCTTGTCGCAGTCTGAATCTTTGCTGCCATCTGCTGGTTGATTATGTGCATTACCCTAACTTTTTAAAAATAAATTCAGTGTCTTACTAGTATAAGTCTTGAACTTTGTCACTGTGTGTCCCATTTTATTTTGATTTTAAATGACAGACCAACACTAAGGAGTACATAGCTGTCCAAGTTGTGCTTTCCCTCTTTTTTTAGGATTACAAATCCTTTGCAAAACCATATTTTCTTGTTCAAGTCTTTCTGTATTTCTACCACTTTTGCACATATAAAACTGTCTCTTATTTTCATTCTTCTTTACAATTTAGCTGAAGCACACACAGAGTCCTTTCAATGTGGCTGTACAGCAGTTTGCAAGCCTTGTCACAAAAATCCCATTAGCATTTAGATCTGGACTTGGACTCTGATCATTCTAACACATGGATGTTTTGCTCCAAACCACTCTGTGGATCTGCTTGTACTTCTAGGGACATCGTCCTGCTGGAAGGTGATCCTACGACCCCATCATATGTCAGTAACAGGTTTACCTTCAGGATTCCACTGGTTCTCCTTCTCTTCTCTTTGTGTTGGTCTGTCACATAAAAGCTAAATAAAAACTGAAATTTGAAGTTATAATGTAACAACATAGGGAAAAGTTAAACCAATCTAAATCTTTTTTTAAAACCTCTGGTCTTATTTAAATTTGTACCAATAAAATCAAGCTACATTAGAAGAAATGGACCATTTATAACATAATGAGGAAGTGGTTCGGAGGAGCTGTAAGCTGAATTGTTCCCTGACTTGTGATGTTTCCTTTGCACCCCTCAGCCGCAGTCTGGATAGCTTTGAATCCTACTCAGGTAACAATTGTCATGAATCATTTCCTCCTCATCAACCCACCGTTCCAGCCTGCTCATCTGTGTTCAGCCAGAACATTTTCAGCGTGTAGCTATGTGTTACTTTTGAAATAGTTTACACCTTTAACATAGTCGACTCAAACCTAAGGAACTTTCAGCCACTGTGTCCACGTCTTCATCACCAATGTGTGACCTTGTTCTTCTGCATCACATCCATCACTTTTGCACCTTCGACACAGACTGTGTGTTCACATGTAGCGCTAACAGAGCAGATTGTGGTACAGTATGATGAAATTAACTCTGCTGTAATTGGTTTGTTTAAAATATTATTTTCAACTTTCACTATCATAAACAGAATGTCCATGTTATATTTATAATATAGAGCAAAAGTCTTCAGTCATTCTTTCTTTATATTTTGCTTCTAAGCAGTGAGATTTTCTTGTAATGTTTTAAGTGCTTTAGATCAGTAGTTCTCCAGCCTGTTTAAAAATGTTTTTTGGGCTTGTTAACTGTTGTAGCTGCTGTATTGTGCTGTTTTTCTCCTTCGTTGAGACCATAGAGACACTATTACTCTGAAAATGAGTATGTCATAGCTTTTTCTCCGTTTTGACAAGAAACCTTTATTTGGCATTGGTACTTTGCTGTGTTGGACTTTTTGCTGATTAAAATTTAAGTTTGAGTCCATAACAGCGCCAGTGTTTTTGGCTCTCTGCAGTTTTAACCCTTCCTGAGACTAGCAGAACATTGGTTTTTAATTGGAGTAAAAATAATGACTCCCGTCTTTTGTAGATAAGCTAAAAACAATTCTTGCGGAGGCATGCTTTGACTAGACTTACGCAGTAACTGTAAGGGATTGTGGTCATGTAGTAAAACACAAATATGCAGTTGTGTGTCATCAGCATACAGATGGTATGAGATGTTCAGAGTTCCCACTCTGTCTGAATCGACTTCACAAGCATTAAAACCAATATGAAGTCGAGTATGAAAAAAGTTAGTTAATGTCTTAGAAGCTACAAGTTTAATACACAGTCATTTGAAAAAAAAAAAAAAATTAAAGGGGCTGTTTCACAGCTTTTTGGCATTTGGAGACATTTTACTGAACTTTTGGTTCTATTTTTAGAGGCCAAACTAAATATTAGTACTTGTAGTTTTTGAATGTTTACAGACAAAACCAAAGCAGCAAAGATTACAAAATGTGCTTTAAAAAAATCTGATGGCAAAGAATTCATTCCAGATTTAATCTAATCTAAGATGGTTTAGATATCCTTTACCATACTTTGGAATCAAGCCAATCTTTGCTTCACATTTTGTGTTAGTGGAACATACAGATAAAAAAAATGTGTTAAACAACCCTGCAAGATTAACACAAGGTCTAATAATTAAAGTCGAATATAAGTGGGATGAGATTAGAGCCCTGAGGAACTCCAGACCTGTTTGCTTGAATGTATATTTACCAAATGTATGTCCCAAAATAACCTGTAATATTTGAATCAGTTTACCACAATATTTAATATTCCGTCAGACTGTTCTAAGTCTAATCAACGTTATGATCAACATTAAATGCAGCACACAGCTCAGGAAACATCAAGACACAAGTTTGTGATGTGTCACTGTTAAGACTTGTGTTATTATATAGTTTTACAGGCGCCATCTCTGAAGAGCAGCTGCTGTTCATTGAAAGTCAAATCTAATGAGACTAGGGATGATTAGAGATATTTGTACTGTAATTTTTTTTTTTATCCACACGTGAAGTAAACATTGTGTCTTTTGTCGTACAGAGGTCTAAGTTAAGTTTAAAATGTCTCATTTTCTTTTGCTTTTGCAGACTCGCTGAGTCTCGCACTAACCCCCAGGTCCTGGACATTGGGGTAAACCCTCAGGACTTGAACAATGAAGAGTGCCTCACCACAGGCAAATGGGACCAAGAAGAGACAGACTCGGCTGCACAAAAAGACACGTTTGAGTTCTAACGTAAAACCTCTGCCAAGAAGGGAAAACCAGGGGAAAAAAGAAGACAAAATGCTGGTAGAATAGATACAGAAGCCTGTGAAATCAGCAAGTTTTCCCAGCTTCTCCCTGCTGCCACGTTTTCGAACCGTCTGTGGATCTCTGATGGCTCTGAATCCACCTGAGCAGAGAAGGACAACATGAGCTGACTGCTCACACAACAGGCCAAAGCAATACAAACCAGTTCACCCCTTTACTTTCAATGGAAAAAAAACATGCAGCCACTCCATGTTTTTGTTACAGTGAGTCTGTTATTATGTTTCATTTTTACCTATCACTCCTATGTATGTGTACACTGCGACACAGAAAGCGTGTGAGAACTACCGCTGTTGTTTTCTTTAGCAGATTGGATGCTAACTTGCTCGATCCATACTGTGTTCAGCAGGAAGTTAC
Organism: Alfaro cultratus; assembly: GCA_903066825.1. NCBI lineage: Eukaryota > Metazoa > Chordata > Actinopteri > Cyprinodontiformes > Poeciliidae > Alfaro > Alfaro cultratus. The sequence continues at coordinate 14,850 of CAEFZX010028955.1, forward strand.
TACCTATATGCGTGTCACAACTCCAGTGGGCACAAAAGCTTTAAAAAAATGTGTCAAAACAAAGTGACAATCCTATTTTTCTCTACTGCAAAAACTATTTTTGCACTCAGCTTTCATTCATCTTTAAAAGCACAGAATTCATGTAAGGGGATTTTAATGTCAAACACCTTTTTGCTTTCACACTAATTGCTTTTCCTCCTCAACTTGAAAAACTGTTTAACAACTCTGAATCCCTGAGCTAAATTTGTGTGACGGATACGTTGTTACTGTTGTGTGTTTTATTAAAAGCAATTGCCAATTCATAATTCCAACTCAGGCTCAAGGCTGTAATAAGAAAAAGGAGCTGGCGATCAGTTACTTTTACTAAAAATCTCTCGTGTTCATTTGAACTCTTGGATTCAGACTTGTTAAACAGATCATTAAGAGGATGAAGAGCTTTTATTGGCACTCAGACACCATTTGTCAAAATATGTTACAGTGACAGTAAGTTTACTATTTTTAATTCCCCCCACAGGGACTGTTCCCAGTGTTATTTTTGGTGTTTGTTTTTTTGCATTAATTTAAATTACATAAATTTTAATAAAAATCTAATTATCTTTTTTTGTGTGTGATAATTTTTTAGAAAAAAATACATTTAAAAAAACATTTGCCTCCCATATACATGTATAATCTTGATTTGTCAATAATGAACTTTAGTATTTTATTTATTATTGGCTAAATAAACTCAATAAACCTGCGAAAATATACAGCAAAGGAGGAATAATCAGTTGCACTGCCCACCTGCAAATCACAATGTGTGGAGGAAAACTAAAACCTTACGTTATCCTAAGCACATCACTACAATCAGATGATACCAGCAGCATCATGCTGTCTTGAAGTTGCACCATAGTATTTCAGTCAGGTCGAGCTCTGGATTTTGACTGGACTGTTGCAACATACTAATCCCTTTCTTTTTCAATCATTCATTTGTAGCAGTGTTACTGTGTTTGAAAATGATCCAACCTTCAGTTGACAGATGGCCTCAATTTTCACTTCAAATTACTTCAGTATACATCGGAGTTTATGGTTGGGCTGACAACTGCAAAACATCAGCACTCCGTTACCATGCTCCGCAGTTTGAGATGTTTATGTTGATTCAGTGTTTCACAAAGAATGATACTTTGCAAGCATGCTGTAGGTGATTCTTCCATGTTGTTACAAAATATGGTTGTTCAATCATTCCTAAATGTCTAGGAACTGTCGCATTTACACACTGAGGCCTGTATTGTGTCATCACATGAAGCCTCCACCTTACCAGTTATTTCAAATCTTTCATCAACGTGGAAAATCCCTTTAAAAATGAGGTGCCTCCTTGTATTTTCAAAAATAAAAGGGAACAAGATGTTCCCATGATACACTGAAAATTTCTCCCTAAACACATTTAAATTTATTAACCCATTAGGCCTACCTTTTAAAATAAATGTTATATGAAATAGGAATTAAAATTAAGAAGATTATTAAATAATAGGGAATTAATAGGGAATTGAAAATTGAGAATGTGGTTGATCAGTTTAACAGTATTGAGGGGAAAAAGAAGATTTTTCGTTTTTTTTAAAAAATACTGGGCTCATTATGAGAATTTGAGGTTTAGCTATTAGGATCCAGTAGATGGCAGTAGTGCAACAATAATGGATGCAAGCTGCCGTTAAAATCTAAAGAAGAAGAAGAACCGTCTCGCAACCATTTTGGCGGGTTAGAGAAGAGACACGTGGAGAAGATGTGGAGTCAATGGAGAGCTGCAGTGTTTCTTTGTACGTACTTTATTTTTGAACTATGGTAGTTACTAAGCGTTTAGACTGTTTGATGATGAACAAATTGCTAGGAATGCGCTATTTGTTTAGATCTCCGAGTGTGTTCTTTGTAATACTTTACTGTATCGTCATGCCTGACAAGCCGCTAGCCGCCTGACAGTTCAAAGTTACTCACACAGCAAAAATGTTGATAACACGTGGGAAGCTGTTTCACTTTCTTGTTTCATCATGTTCTTGATCAACTAAGAAGTTAAAGTTTGTTGTTTAAACTTTTTCTGTTAATAGTTTAGTGTGTAATGGCGGCACGTTTTTTCAGAATGGGGTTGGTGGAACCGAAACAAAATGAACAGGAGTTCATATTTAGTGACTCACAACAGGAGATGTTGCGTCAAAGACTAGTTACAGATGACTGATGTAACAGATAAAACGTTTGATCCTGTCTCCAAGTCTTAAGCTAAAAATCCAACACCTGAACTTATTTAATTGTTGAAGTAAAAATGTGAAGGTAATAAAGAAATAAATTACAGTTTCTGTGTCAGCACATATCACCATAAGAAATTAATTTAGTATTTTCTTTATAATAACAATAACAAGGGCCAGGGCCAGTACTCCAGGGGCACTGGCCTCGGTTGGCCCCTGTCTAGAAATGATCATGAAGAATAGTCACAGTTAAAAGATAAAGAATTTTAGTTGGTGTTTTAACATCTTTTCTGTTTAATTACTTTATTTTTTCAGCCTTCCTTCTTCAGATGTGCGGTGCAGTTTTCGGTGCAGTTTTCATCCTTTACTGTAACCCCACCAGAAATGGTAACGGGATGGTTTATAACATATTGGACCTCTCTGATCCCATAGAAGCCAAGTGTGACTACTTTTGGGACATCGGGAATGTAAGTTTTTACCCTGAAAAATGTGCGTTCTTCTTGAAGAGATGTTTACAAGTCATGTTTCTAAAGTCCAAGTCAAGACCCAAATCTAGTCTCTGTCTTTATAAACTGAAATAAACATTTTGTCAAATGCATGCCACCTGGAAATGTATTGCTGTACTTCATGTACAGTTTGCCCTTAGGCCTAATTTAGCTCATGAACACTCAATAAATGTTAAAGTTTAGAAAATAAATTATGCTATTATAAATTATGTTGAAAATTGCTAAAGCATACATTTACCCTTTTTAGAAATACAAATATTCATTTATGTTCTATTAAAATTTTAAAAGAAATTAACACTTTCTAATGTCAAACTTTCGAGTTAATAAAACAAGTTGGTCCTTGTTTTTAAAAACCATGTTCTGGTTCAAACCATGAACCAAGTAAGGTTCATGGTTTATGGTTAGGATTTGAGGCGTTTTGCTCCATCTTCCTGGTTTTAGTGAGAATGCGAGCAGCAGCATTCTGGATCAGCTTCACTATATGCAGCACTTTACAGTATGCTACTACTATGTTTTTATAAAGCACTTTCAAACCAACAGCGGTGACAAAGTGTTGTACTAATAAAATTAATTAATATTCAAAATATGGAAAGGACAAAAGAATATAGACAACAATAAGATCAACCAACGTGTTTGGCTAACTTGTTTCTAACTTTACATTTCACAAAACATATTGTCAGATCTGCTTACAAATGGGGTTATTTTTACCTTTTTTATTTTTAAAGATGGTCAGAACAACTTGAGTCTCAGTCTACGAGCCTAAAGCCTTTTCTTTTGCTACTTAAGTCTAGTCTAAGTCCTAAACTAAAGTCTTCATCTCTGACTTCTTGATTTCCTTTGTCTTAGAGTAAACTGTACAGGTAAATGAAATTAGACTTCCAATGAAGAGTTGAATAATTCATTTAAAGCAATTAAACTTTAAAATTTTAAAGTTTAATTTAAATTTTATTGGAGTAAATGCTGTGGAATTGGTTATTGGCTGGCAAGGCTACTATCTGGGTGATAGTAAATATAAAAACATTAATCTGGCTGATATTTTGACCTTCCATTGATTTAGGTCCAGGAAGATGCTCTGATCTCTTTCTTTTTGTATTTTGACTTCAGATCTGGCTTGCAACCAATGACAGAAAAACTTCTCTGGTGATGAGACACAACTCCAGCTCTCTGGAAACGTCTGAATGCCTTGCCGATGTGACTTGGACCCAAGAGTGCTCACAGGTGTTAAATTTTTTGTAATTTCAGATGTGGGGATATATATGTTCTTATATATATATAGTATATGCTTAAACTATACATCATAAAATTTGTATAGCAATCTCTGTTGTTTCTCTGTTCTTTATTTCCCTCAGATGCCAGGACTGAAATATTCTTCAGCAAACTGCAGCAGTAAATTTTATATACTACAGTTTTTTTCCCTTAAAGTTTTTATGTACAAGTTGTACATGAAATGAGTATCAGCATTTTTTCCCTAGATTCATTCAGAGTTTCCTTTTCATTAATTTTCTTCTGATTGAAAATGTCTCCTGTTTTCAGCAACATGTGCCAGCAAGAACTCTCTTCATGGAGACACAACTACCACTAAACCTACTGATGAAGGTGGAACTTTCTTGTCATATGGTGCTTGATGTTAGAAAAGTTTAGAATAATAGAGTGTGGAATTTTCCTTTTGTTGATTATAATCTAAGCTGTATAATTATGTATTTTTATCTGTTAATAGAGGAGCAGTCTAACACTTGGATTGGAGTCATTATTGCAATCGTGGTACCGATCGGACTTGCCATTTTTCTGCTCTACAAATACATTCCAGACAGCATTCCCAGGTCGGTTTTTCCCCATAACCTCCACATTTAACACTGACTCTGACAATACTGAGACATTGCTTTGTTTGGATTGACAGGACCTGCCACCGCAGCCTCATTGGACGAGTGTACAGAGCTGTGAGAAGGGAAAATGATGAACCAGCAACCTTCAATGTGTAAAGTGGAGGATTTCGGTTCAGAGATGTTTTATCATTATCCACTAGATTTGTCTTCCGCATTATTACTATAGAAGACATCAAGTAACTTTAGGAAACAATTGGACAGATATCTGAAATAATTGTCTACACTAAAATCTAAAGTTCTGTCTGTTACTAACTACTGCCATCTCCATACTACTGCTGTTTTTATTTCCAAAAGTGGTTTTTATATAATAACTATTGATATATTTTTGAACAATATTTATCTTACATGAACTTTTTTTTTGCAAGCTAAACTTTGAGATTGGGCTGCATCTTTTGAGAAGAATCCAGATGCCAGATTTGTGCTGCACACACACACAACACTATTATTGTTTTAAATTTAATTAGCTTCGTAGCCTTGATGACAATCCCCCTGCTGATGAGGTCTGACGCATTGGTGCACAGATGAATTGTTTCCGAGGCTGTGGAAGCCTCTTTGCTGCACCACACGCCTCTCAGTGTGCTCTCTGAGAGGCGTTAGCAGCGCTGTAGCCTCCCCAAAATCCCCCCTGAACTGAATTCTCACCTGTTGGAAATGAGAGACTTAAAGCTGCGGAAGCTTGTAGAGCAGTAAAGCAGCACCAGAGAGTGTTCTTTCATTGTCTTGTAGCATTATGACCTATTTTTTTAATGATATATTGTGTATTACATAAATATTATGGATAGTTCTTAATATAACACTAATAAGATATGAGCATTAATTATGATTATATACTATGAACTATTATACATACAAAAGGTTTGTATGTGCTGTAATGTACTCTCCCTCACTACCACCTTTTATGAACTGCTCTTTATTATTCTAATGCTTTTAATAAATCATGCTATTATAAACATAAAGTGTCTGAGCTTTGTTTTAGCCTGGATCAGGTTCTGGTCAAAAGCTTGATTTAGCTTTAAGCTTGAGCTTTGACTGTTCCTGAACACTGAAACATATTTCTGTTCATCTGGGGTTCGCGGTTTGGGTCAGATGGTTGAAACCTGGACCCGAATCCAGACCAAATAAAGCATGCACACTAATCATGTGAAGTGAATAAGATTATCTGCTCATCATGGATTCTGATAGTGGGTGCAATATATGGGAGAAAGAGGTAACTTTGGTCCTCAAACTTCATGTAGTAGAACCTGTAAAAAATATTGGTAAGGAGAAGCATTTGTGGGAGTTTGACAACTGGAACTGTTGTTTCTGGTCTCCAGTGTACAGAATATATCAAATGTCAAAGGAAAGAACATAGATCAGCAAAATCACCATAAAGCTTGGGAAAAAAACGAGAAGTGAATACTGGCCTGTCTGGTCCAATCCAGTAAGATGAGTTAGTATATCTGATATAGTCCAATATTTAGTGATGGTAGAAACAACAGAATACATGTTTGGTGAAAGTGTGTATTTTAACCTGTATGTGTAACTTTGGCCCTATGAAGATTGAAGTAATTCTGAAATAATTTTTAAAATTTCTTTAAAATGTTTGACTCATAATTATTCCATCCTGGAAAACAGGCATTTAATCATTAAAAAGCCCAAAGTTGATGACATTCTTCATGAGGCTGAGTGTATTTAAATCTCAAACCAGAACTGTAAGAAGCACTAAGAAAGAAAGATGACTACAAAAAAGGTGGGGCTCTTTGGGTGGTGAGATGTATTTAACCAATAAACTGTTAGTGGTGTGAGGGGTGATGTAACAGGAAGTGATCTCATTAGGTCTTCCATCGCTTTTGTTTACCTGCATATTTGAAGCATTACTCTACTGATAGTAACCGTTGCAAGTTACTGAACATACCTTTGACATTTAGCTAATTTAACTTTACATGTTATGTCGCTGTATGAAGAATGAAGTATTATTGTGGAGTTGTAGTCAATTGAATTCTTATAATGGACTAGGAAAGACAATCTACTGCCACATTAGCCCCACCAGGATTTTTTTTTTTTTCTCCAGCTGCCCCTGAAAGTTTTCCTCACTTTTTACTTTTACATCTCTTAAAATGAGCACGGCCTTGCTATTTTTTGTAGTGTGACTCCTTACTAAACCAGCTGTAGTCCAATTTTTTTTCTTGTTCACCATGTACTGCCATCAGACAATAATCTTGTCTTTAAGCTCTCACACCAGATCCAGTAGCAAGGATCCAGTGCTGCCACTAGATGCTTGCTGCCATCTAGTGGCAGCAAGGAGATTAAAACGACACACGCTACTGCCACTCCACACACACATTGCTACGAGCATAAGTTGTGTACAGGTGTGCATGATATGCATGTAAAATGTTAATTTAATAGCAATCTAAATCGGACAATTAACCTAACAAGATCAAATATATTTCTTGCCCAAACCTCTATGTCGTCAACAATAAGATCAAGTCGCCATGGCAACACGTGCATCGTTTTGGTCACTTGTCTCAAGGTGTGACAATTAACGAATTATAATTAAATGTAACGATTAATTGAATCTTTATTTTGATTTTGTCTGTATTTTTTGATTCAGTTATAATTAATATTTACATTCTGAATCACTTCATTCTTGTGATTTATCTCCGCAAAACTACAGAACCTGTATGACTTCTTTCTGCTTCTTCAGCATCTTCGCCTCGTCGGTGTAACCTTGCGTCATCCGTTCTTCTTCAATAAAGTTAAAAAACATATATTTTCAAAATAAGAGCAAAATGTCACAACACTAAAAGAGACAGATAAAAGTGCATAATTTTAATAGGTTTTTAGTGCCGCAAATTACTTTTACGACATACCTTAGCTTTGTAAACGTAAAGCTGAAGTTTACCTTTACTGGAATAAGTGTTGCAGATCTTATGTGTAATTTACTTTGAAAAAGAAAACTGGTGGGCATTTCCACAGCCAACTTCCTTTGTACTTGTTTGGCAAGTTTGAACAACATGTGTAGTAAGCGGCGGCATTGATGTGGAAGAGTGCGGCTAAGATGGAGCTGTGGAAGAAAGCTGCGCTGTTCATATACGGTAATATTTGCAAAACTTGTTTGTCTTTAAGCTGTGTGACTACAGACAGTTACTGCCGCAGAGTTAAAAAAACAAAACAACATTTTCTCTGAGATTTATTGCATCAGCAGGTGTGACTTCAAATATTTGAGATGTGACTCACTGGGCAGAGATAAACATACTGTGCGTTGTGTGTGTTAACCACACTATATCTTAAAGTGACTATGTTGCTTTTTTTGGAGTGACAATAGAAATAACCACATTAAGAAACAATTACACCTTGTATTTAGTATTTTTTACTGACATTTGTTGTGTTTCATGCCTTTTTTCATAGCATTCCTTTTCAACTTCTGCTGCGCTGTGGATTTGCTTTGCACGGTCAAAAGAAATGGCACCCGGATGGTTCACAGCATCTCGTTGGAGTCTCATGCTGCAGGTTTCCAGTCAGCCACATGTGATTCCTCATGGAGCAACGAAACTGTAAGTTACAATTTCCCCTTTTTTCACACTTTTTAACCCACAGTCATTTACTTTTTATTTTTATTTTTGAAAGCTAAATTTAAATTGATGCATTTATTGTTTCTATTATAACTTTTATTTAATTTAAATGTGCCTGTAAACTGGGCACTATACAGTATGTATACAGACATATAGGGACAATTTTGCTTTATGCCCTTTTGGCTCTAAGCACTTCTTTGGTTAATAAAAAAACAGTCCTGGTTGTGAAAATTTGTGTTTGGCAATATTCTTTTATCCATAAAGAGTGTCCAAAAAGAGTTATACAACCATCCTTACATTTTTTTTGGAAAGTTCTTTACTTAATAATGTACCTACAGTATGTCAAATAGCAGAACAATGTGTTACTTTTGCTGGTTCTATTTTAAAGTGTTTTACTAAAAGCATATTCAATGTAAATAATTAACCTAACAGCAAGATTTTAGACTGTGGGAGGAAGCCGGAGTACCGTGGGAGAATCCACGCATGCACAGGGAGAACATGCATATTCCATGCATAAAGACTCCAAGCTGGGATTTAAACATGGAATTTTATTGTGCTTCTATGCAGTAATAACTAATATGCTTGAATATATTTTTTATGTCTAATATTTATAGTAACTGGGCAATTCTACACTTAACAAATACTGTCTAAAATAGAGGCTGAGATTGGTGAAATCAGTATTTTGTTCTACATGTCATTCTAAGTCTTTGAGGGTCCAGAATGGGGTTTTTGCAGAATCGTCAGTGATGACTGGTTTACTGTAACAGGAAATTGTGTATGAATATTCTTTTTCTATTTTGTATTTTGATTTCAGACCATGCTCTCTACCAGCTCAGACCAACATTCAACACTGATGACAAACAGCTCCCACACTCTAGAGACATCTGACTGCCATGTCTACATTTTATGGATGGCACAGTGCTGGTCAGCAGAGGTATAAATGTTTACAAAAGATGAAAAAAAAAAAAAAAAGTCCAAAGAATTCTTTGGAAACTACAGACTTTCTTTAAACTCTGAGAAGCATATAAAAACTGTATTTAGATTTTTTTTTTGAATGAGCAATATTTATTCAAATTAAAGTTTATTTTAAAGAGAATAATAAAATAAACAAGTAAATAGACAATCTGTTTATTTTCCTCAGAGGATGAAACTGATAGACTACACAGCCAACTGCACCAGTAAGTATTGGTTGCACAAATTATTTCCTCAAAACACCTGAATTTGTTTTTTGTTTTTTTTATAAGTTGTTTCCCTATCAGTTGTATTTGTTTTGTCTTGATAATAGAGCTTGAGTTTCAGTTTATTCATTGTTTTATATGTAAATATCTGTTTTTTTAGCAACATGTGCTGTGATGAACTTGGGTCAAGGTGAGTTTGAAGCACAACATTGTATTTACATGGCAACTATTTCGCACCATTACCATCCAAGTATTTAGAATAACATAAAATGTATGCATGCAGATTGATGCATTCTAGGTGCACAAAGCGGCATTACTGAAAATCCTTCTTCACAGCAGCTGTAAGACTTTATAATAGTCTCTGCTCCTAACAAACCTAACAAGTCTTTACATCCCTACTGGGATTTGTAGTTTTTCTTCCTTGAAATAACCTTCCTGGTGTTATTTACACATTCCTGTTTGCAGTTTTTTCCAGTTCTTGTAATCTCTCTATTGTTTTTTTATGCACATCTTGTAAAGTTTTTTTCTCTAAATTAACCTCGTCAGCTCTACATTACTTTACAGTAACTCTAGTTTTAATAACGGCATATAATTATTTTTCTTATGTTTTACTCTTGCTTCTGAGAGTAGTTTCTTATTAATATATTTTCTCACTTTGTGTGAATAGGCTTGCTTTTCTTAATTTGCTCTTGACACCTGAATTTTTCCAACTGTAGGACAATAAAGGACATTTCTATTCTATTTCTTCATTTCTATGCAATTTAAAAATCCTCTAAACGAAATCATGAGTCCTTTGATGAATACCTTTTAAGCTTTCTAATTATTTAATGGTATCTGTTGGCAGTTGGAGACTCAAAAATCTCGATTTACCCCATCATTGGAGTCTTATTTCTTCTGGGCATGTTGGGACTTATCCTGTCCTACAAATTCAAAGCAAACATTTCCAGGTTTGTTTTTTTCCCCTCTGTAACATCCATACAAAAGCCAAATGTCCAGCTTCTGTGAGTAGTGAAAAAGTGCTCTGATTTTTGTTCACAGGATGTTAACGTTTGTGAGACGTCTCTACATGCCTGTAGCAAATCAGAATGATGCAGACCCATCCGATGTGGTGATAGAGAATCAGTAGGAAGCTGATGTACTTGCAGTTTCTTTTATTATCAAAAAGCATCTAAGAAAAATAATTATTTTGCTTGTTGCCTTTAAGAGTTTTTTTCTGATATAAACTGTATTTAATCTCAACGTTGTTGCCTATAGTTGATGGTTTCATCCTGCCAGGTGGAATATTATCAATGTACTGTTACCCACCTGCCATTAGCATAGCACTCCAGTTATAAAACTCAGATTATTGTGTACATTTGTGATTTAAATATATATATCTTGCTGGGTATTTTTAGTAAATTAGCTTATATTATCATTAATTTAAAGAACAAAGATGCTTATTTTTTTAACCCCAGCTTATCATTTTGGACAGAAATCCAGCATTATTAATGTTTTAAAAATCAATAATCTTCCCAGCCTTGCTAATAATTCCTTCTGCTGATGGTGTGACTTATTGTTACACAGATGAATTATTTCTGAGGCTGTGGAAGCCTCTGTGCTGCACCAGTGTGCGCACCATGTGAGCCATTAGCAGCCCCTTGAACCCACCCGTACTGTGAAAGACTTAGAGCTGTGGAAGCTTAGGGATGCAGCACCAGCGAGTGTTCTTTCAGCATCCTGTAGCATTATGACCAATGTTAATAAACTATATATTGTGTATATAACCTATACACATAAAGTGACTGTTATTAATAGCTTTTATTATAACACTAACAAGATATGAGCATTAATTATTATTATAAAATATTAGATTTCAGAGTCAAATTCCAAATGGGCAATTAATGTTTTTATACATACAGAAGTTTTGTACCTGTACTGTACTGTATGGACTCCTTTCTGTGAAATGAGATCATGTTTTTCCACTTTTTATACTTTTATCACTGTATCACCTTTCATAAGCTGCATTGTTTACTATTGCAATATTTTAATCAGCTTAATAAACTATACCAGTTGCCAACATAAGATGTCTGGGGTCTGTTTTTGCAGATGTTTGCTTGCTGTGAAAGATTGACATTTACTCATCAATGGCATGGATGCAATTTTTTTTGTTTTTCAGGGATTTTTAAGAGCAAAAACTTGATATGCATGTTTTCTCAGAACCGCATCACGTGCGGCTCAAAATTTACATAAACCTCCTCTGACATTTGTTGAAAACTGCAGGCCAAGTTTTTCATAGCCATCAGCCGTCTCTTCTTAGCAGTGACTGAGTTCACTTAAATAGGTTGTTTTTATGTTTTTGTCGTAGCTTTTAAGAGTTGCGCTTTTAATAGAGGCTAATTCAACTTCAACTCTACTGAACAAAGTTGAAGTTGGAACTTTCAAAAGTCTACTCAGGAATCTTGATATTAGCCTGATTTATTCTTTCAATAATTCCATTTTGTTGAGTTTGTGTGGTTGTAAACACCCAATTTTGTCCAAATTTCACCCAAGCTAACAAAAATTGTCATCCTCAGATAAAAAGAAAGTACAACTGTTTGGTGGTCACAGTTTGGTAAGACCACCTAGCAAGGTCATGGTCACAGTTTCCTGTTTAATAGTATTGGTATTTTACAGAAAGTGGATGGAATGATGAATAAAAAGAGCTGCCTTCAAATTGTTCATCTCAAATCAACAGCTTATTGTTCCTGCAAAGAATGGGCATCAACCATATTAAAGAATTGTGGGCAATGCTTGAAAGCAGGATCAATTTAAATAAACTGCCATTTCTGATAAGGGAGATAAACATCAAAACAGATCTAATCCAGAAGCTGATTGACACATTTACAGTTTTAAAAGTTAGGAATTAAAAAATATTAAGTTATATGTTTGTTTAATCCTCTGGAATGAACAGTTGAAATAAGTCATATGGCATAACTGATGTGGCATGCCTACTTTGTGTGTATGAAAAGTTGTTACTGATCAGTCAAAGTGTATCTGTTGGAAGACAAAGGATGTTTAAAAATAGCAACACTTACTTTGTAAGGCAACAAAGGTGGAGCATATATCTGGTGATTTTTTGTAGCCAATGAAAATTAAAACCACTGGTGGTGTGAGATTTACCACAGGAAGTGATGTAACCTTTCTGCACTGGAGCACTCAGCAGCTGTACATACATATTTGAATGTTTGTGCCATACCAGCCTCCCTGGAATTTGAAATCTTTATCAAAGTTTAAAGGCTTTTAAAAAATAAAAATATATATACAGCATATATTGTGTAAATGAACCCTTCCAGCCACTTCTGTGTCATGCATGCAGTTCACAACAAAAGCCAGGAAATTTGCACGGCAACTTTCTAGTTATCCGTTTGTGGTGTGATCTATTGTCAGCTTATCAGAAAAGAGAGCGTCATCAAAGCCTAAGTATTCATGAGAGCAGGGGTTACTGTAGGTCAAACTCTCACCTGATTCTGATGAGATGTCTGCTGAAACATCAACATTCATTCGCCAGAAAGAGGCAGTGGCTTCTGGGAAGTCATGTCTGAACTTTTTTACTTTAACAGTTTTGCTTAAAAATGTGTGTAGGTCAGTGTGTTCAACTAAACAATATTTTTATCTGAGCATTGAAAGAAGTGGAGTCTCTCAACATACAAAGGAAACATATCAAGCATCAGAGATATTAGCAATAGTCAGACCTGTAAGGGTTATGTTTAATAAGTTGCTAAGAACACTTTTTCCACAAAGACATAGCCATTTTTTCAGAGGATTCTTGAATTGTCCAATCACTAGTCAGCTGCAAATATTCCAGTGACATCATCACATGAAAGTGAATGTGTGTAAGTAATGTGATGCAAAATATGTGTGGAGTCAAACAAGTTCCAAGTGTGACCTAAAATTGGCCCAAACCACAAGACAAAACCTTTTTTGTGTTAGTTTGTAAACATTTGCAGCAGCTTACCTCACAAGAATAATGCAGCTCATGTTTATGCTTTGTTAACATGCAGACTAGAGCTTTTTTGACACAGTGGATGCACACTTTTTTGTAGCAAATGTACCATGTCTTAATTGTAGGCACTTTATCCCAGTCTTCCAAAGCAAGAAAGTGTAAACCAGTAGAGAATAAATTGCTAAAACACTGTTATTTTGCAAGCTAAGCTAATGGAAAAAAGAAAACCTTCTTTACTCTGCAAACAGACACAACGTGATTTCAAGATAAAATGTTCCACCTCCTGTCTGAGCCCACTTCAGACAGGAAGTGAACTAAAGGAAGGAATCCTGTGTTAGTCAGGGTTACTCTAGGTCACTTTTTTGATCCCAAAAGAAAAAAACATGAAATTTAAATGTGTGAGAAGTAAATGACTGGATTAACTATTATTTGGGTTGATCTACATATTCTCATGTTCATATCTTCTAAGGCACTCCCCTAAAACAGTATAGTGGAGGACTTAAAAGTGACAACATCAAGACAACAAACAAACAAAAAACCTAAGAGTAGAAATTTATATTTTTAACATATAAAATCAATTTGTTTCCTGATTTTTTGTCATAGATTCATGAAAATAAAAAAGTGCTTTAAAAAGAGTGAAAATCCATTTTTCCACCTTTGCTTATAATTTTGGTTATGTGAAGATAGAATTTCTGCACTTTTATCAGTGTGTGGAAACCTGAACCCATCGTACACCGACAACGAGAAGCTAGAGGGACGGTCTGAACGTCCACGAGGAGTTCAGTAAAGTAGTTTTGAAAACAGATAGAAGTCATTTAAATGGCAGAAAAAGTAAAGTTTACTCCAAAAGCAGCACACTTCCCAGTGTACAGTTCACTGGGAAGTGTGCTGTACACTGTGTACCCCCCACAGTACCTCTGTCCGGTGCGCTCTGCTCTGTCCCGTGCGCTCTGGTTCAAACCAGATATGGATAAGGTGTGGATGGTAGTCGCTGTCTGTAAGTAGGATTTTGAACTATTTATTTACAACCTGCTTGTTGTACACTTCCCAGTGTACAGTACACTGGGAAGTGTGCTGTACTCCACTTCCCAGCCGGAAAGTGGAGTACAGCACAGAGCATTCTGTGAAGGGACATTTTAATCAAGCAGAATTGCACTAGAAGACAATATCTGGGCTAATTTGCTTGCTCCAACTCTTGACATTATCAGCCTGGTGTGGCATAGAAAACTAGAAAACACTATGTGAGGAGCTGAAAGTAAAATACAAAAATAGATAAATTTGCCTCACTGATTCTTATGAAAGGAGAGTGTAACCATCCCTTACACTTTGCCAACGGCCTTTCTCCTGTATGAGAATTATTATCTGTTTCTGGAATTTCAGCTTTGACTGGAATGGTACTGATATTAGCTATCTTACACAATCACAGTTCAGATGAAAACAAGCAAAAAACACTGAATCATTTGCTACAAAAAAGGAAGGAATAGTAAACATAAATAGGTTACATTACCAGAATATTAGCAAATGTTCAGTTAAATGATTTAGACAATTGCATATTGATAACTTATTGTTAGTTATTACTATTATTATTATTATTATTATTATTATTATTTATTAATAATAATAATAATAATAATAATAATAATAATAATAATAATAATAATAATAATAATGGGGACGCCTGTGAGATGTTCGCATCCACCTCAAAAATATGTAGTTTCGTCCCTGGATCCACCCACTCTGGGCTCGGATCTTCGGATCCGCCCCTCACAGTACCTCTGTCCGGTGCGCTCTGCTCTTTCCCGTGCGCTCTGGTTCAAACCAGATATGGATAAGGTGTGGATGGTAGTCGCTGTCTGTAAGTAGGATTTTGAACTATTTATTTACAACCTGCTTGTTGTAAATATGATCAGTTGTCAAATGGTTTTATGCAAACTCAGATTTGTTGACTCAGATAACATGACTCTCTCGAGTGCCGATGACAGAATTGCTTAGCTTTGTACGAGGCACCGGTTGTAGTTTATTTCTTGGTTTCGTGTTTCACCACTAAGCGTTCCTGTCATAATAGAAATCCGAATCGCCAACGCACGTTTAATCATCAAACGCAGGTGGTCGCGGCTACGTCCCGTGCCTTCTGCTTTTGAAATTCTGCTGCTTTTCTTCTACAACCAAAAAACCCTTTAAAATATATCTAGTGACAACGTTTGAAGTAGAAAATAGGGAGATATTTATTCGGTTTTGAGCACGTATTGCTCAGGCGGTGACGTCATCAGCATTGAGTTCCCCAGCCGGGAAATTCCACGAGGAATTACAGACAGCAGCGCAAAGCTGCGAAACAACAGCCAAAAGATGGGTTTTTAAAGAAGCTCCTATGTTTACGACGTCGTTATTCTTGAAAGTGTCCGGGGTAAAAAGAGCAGGTGGCGCACTTCATTTAGATTGTGAAGTTTGAAGTTGGATTCAGTAATTACATCAAGGGTGCTCAAGTCCAGTCCTCGAGAGCTACCATCCTGCAACTTTCAGATGCGTCCCTGCTCCAACACACCTGAATCAAATGAATGGCTCGTTACCAGGCTTGTTTAGCGCTGATCCCTGTCTGTTGGAGTAAGGCTGCATCTAAAAGTTGCAGGACGGTAGCTCTGGAGGACTGGACTTGAGCACCCCTGAATTACATAAAACAAAACTTTAACCATTCTCCACTTCCAAATGAAACTGGCAAATTAATTTGGGAAGTGACAAAGCTAACTGCCAAGAGCAACAGTAAAGTGATATCATTACAGGTTGTTTTTTTTGCACTTTATTTTAGGAACACTGCAGCATGTTTGCTAACAAGGGGTCAACAAGTGTGTTAAAGATTTGTGAGATGATCAGCAGTATTTCAATACACAGTTTTTATTCCAACTAACATGTCAGCATCAGTTTGTGAGTGAAAATGTATCTCACAATCAGTTGTATCCTTGAACATCTGATTGTTGTTCAAGGATTCTTAAAGAGTCCAAATGCTGTTGCTCTGCTGCCGGTTCTTTAATGAAGAACTGCTTCTCTGCTCTGACATTTTGTTGCTTTTGAAGATTAACAAACCTTAGAAGCCTTGGTATTTCTTTATTTGATTCCTAGACCTTAGCATCAACCAGCCATAATGTAACCACACTATAAACAGATTTTTCTTTTCTTTTTTTTTGTTTGTTCCCAGGTTTGGTTGTCCAGGTCAACAGTGCTGGCAACTTAACCTGCACTGTCAGCCGTAATGGTGACAAGACAACTTACACCATCTCTGCAGACCCTCATGCGCCTATCAGAGATATATCTAACTGGGATTTTTCTTGGATTAACGGAGCTGTAAGTTATGACCAGTAAAATTTCAACATTTGAACTTCCTGTTCAAATTACCTGTTCTCCCCGGTGTTATTACTGTTGTTGTTTACTAAAAAATCAATGACATTTTTTTTTATTGATTAACTAACATGTTCAGTATTATCATTTAATACATCTATATATATATTTTTTGAATACTTTTTGATTTTAGAAGTTCACAATTGCTGGCAACTCCGGACAAATTCCTCCAGTGTTGAGTAGCAACATCTTCTCTCTAAGCACCTCGAAATGTCTCGAGGGCATTGTTAGCATTATTTCAAAGGTAAGTTTTAATCAAATTGGAAGATAGTGCAGCATGCTTTCGTGCAAGAACTTTAGTTTACATTCAGATAAATTAAAAGTGTGTGCTGACAACATTTATCTCTGTTATGTGTTTCCCACAGAATACTGGAGTAAACAAGGAATACATAACCACCTGCAATGGTATTCCTCACTCTGTTAATACGTTTTCCCCATTTATCAAAAATAAAATGATTTTTATTCATTCAATAATTTTAATGAAGTGGACCCTTTGTTTTTACAGTAATCTGTTCTGGCAAGGACTTCAACCATGGAGAAGAAGGTACTAATGCATGTATATTGATCAATGAATAGAAAATATATGTTTTTTAATTTATCTAGACCTGTAAAACTTACCAAGCCAAGAAAAAAGATCAACAGTTTAGTCGTTTGTTTTTTGGTAGCTGAAAATGTATCACTCCATGTTACTTCATTTTTACTCAAGTTAGGGCTAAGGTTTAATTCATCTGTCAGAACCTGTTTTTTTATGTAATTTTTTTTATGCTGCAGAGTAATAATATTATCAGATTATAGCATTTCTTCAAGCAGTGTATCAGGCTAAAAGAAAATATTTTCTTTTTTATGGTGGTTAATCCTATAATGCTGTCTGTCAATAGGTGGACATTCAAAGATTGGGATTGCAGTTGGAGTCACAGCCATAGTTCTACTTGTTCTGGCAGGTCTTGCTTTTCTGTGCTACAAAATGTGGAGGTATGTCTTTTTTTATGTTGACTCTTAAAACAACATTTATTTACCTCATCTGAAGAATCTGAACAAAGCTCTATTTTCATTGTTAGGAAAGGCATCGGCAGCCAGTGTGGAGAGCATTACCTAACGGTGAAAACGAAACCGGATCCAACACCTGGTGTCTAGATGAGAAACGAAGATGGAGCAAAAGCCATTTAAAGGAATTTCCATCCATATACTGTATCAGTCTTATTTCCTGTAACAGCTTGATTGTGTTTGGGACTGTTGCGGGGATGATTGCATAACTTATTACTTTCAACATATTTGAGGCTCTGATCTTCTGTTTAGAAAAATCTTATTCTGTGTTTTTATGTGGTCTACATTTGAGAAAGAACTTGTCCCACTTCTTTACTGAGGCTGTGGAAGCCTCTTTGCTGCACCAGAGTGTGCACTCTGAGACCCATGAGCAAAACATTTCAATGTAGACCTCAATAAGCCCATTCTACCCCCGCAACCGTCTCACACACACACATGCTCACATACTACTAGGAGTAAGACATATTGCTGTGGAAGCTAGAATAATTCTATCTATATAGCTTGATTTGGTCATAATGTTATGCCAGATCAGCATATATTATAAAGTCAATACCGATATTGATCTATTAATATGATATTGATATCATAACTATAATAAAATATCAGCATTAATGTGAAGTATATAGTATAAATTATTATAAATACAGGTGTACTGTATAACCTTAAACTGTACAATAGCATTTGTAGTTTTTAAGTCTCTGCAATTTTATTCTATTTTGATTACTTGCTTGGTTTGCTCTTTGTGCCTTATATAATCATCCACAAATCATGCAGTAGCATTTGCAGTTTTAAATCTATGTAATTTTATTCTATTGTGATTTCTGGCTCGATTTGCTCTTTGTGCCTCACATAATCATGCTTTTTTATCTTATGTGGAACTTCCTGGAAAAAGACAATAAATATCAGCTTGAAACAAAAAAGGTGTCTCGATGTAAGGGTTGTGGATGTTTGGGCTGGGTTTAAATGTCGGCTGATTATGTTCAGCCAGTGAGAATGAAAGAAGGGTGATGAGAGAGTGCTGAAACTGAAAGGAAATTTATTTTTTTTCTTTAACACGTCCCATCACCTCGTAACATGACACCCAGAGTGCAACTATTTGTATGGTTGTACTTGTTTGGCATATAGGAATGCATAACCAGTACCTAAATAAACCAGTTGCTCCAATTCAGAATCACAAATGATGATAATAGTGAATGCTGACTCAGGTTTCTACTATAGATTGATTCTACTGTAAAATGCTTTTGACACAGAGTTTGCTGGTGCTATTAAAAAGCTATGTGTGGTGTGATCAGTTTGAATCAATCAGAAACCTGGAGCAGAAAACCATCTAGGATGAGGAAAAGGCTTTCCACTTGTTCTTAAGCAGAGAATGGAAAATACCCAAACACAGGGCTATTATAGGTCATTATGACAGGGGAACAAAGTGACATCAACTCCTGTGAAAACTTTGCTTACCAACTTCCCATAGCAACATATACAATATTCACTGGAAGACAGGGGTTATGATTCTGGGAACTGAGCTCAATTACCGTAAGAGGTAGAGGAATCGTGATTTTTTTTTTCTTCTTTTTTTTTTACAGTCTTGGTGTTTGTGTGGGTTTGAGAGTTGGTGTGCATGCTGAATGCAGACTGGTGAAAAGTTACAACAGGTGCATGACATTTATAGTAGTTTGGTCACTCAATGTTTTATTTGATTTGATCATGAAGGGAGGGTCTTTTATAAACACATATTTTATTATGTAGGAAGAGGATGTAAAACTGTGTATTGTAGGTGTCTTTTATCTCACACAGGGTAAAAGTTGCACACAAACAGAACCACGTCCAGATGTTTACATAACTTCTGCATTAGTCAGAGATCAGATAGGAGGGCACTTACAGGAAACAGTAGTGTTTATCATAAGCTTTGATTCCATGTTGCTTTCACTCAGCTTTGCAGTTTGTATTTAATCTTTTTCCTGATAGCTTTAATAAAGCTTTCAGGAAATCCTTATTGAAAGTTCATCTCTGACCTTTGATGTCTCACTTGGAGATCTCTGACTGTAAGAGATTAACTGCCATGCAAGAATTGACCCAAAACTAACTGTTATGTTGGTGATCAGTGGGACATGACAATACTTTGTTGATCAACCAACAAAGTATTGGGCAAAAGCTGTGAACACTTATGTAAATGTGATTTAAAAAACAATAAATTTGCAAAACACTGTAAATTTTTCCAGTTCTGTCAGGAATTGGCAAGAATTACAGCAAGCTATTAAGAGAAGCTTGTGGATATGTAAAACGTTTCAAACAAATCATACAGTTTAAAAAGTAAATGTCTGTATACTTCTGATTTTGAAGACATTTCTCTGTCTGTCTTAGAGTTGGCAAGAGTTTTTTATGATTTAACTTTAAACAGCAAAAAATAATTATAATGAGAAGCATAATGATAATAAATGTAGACTGTATAAATAACAAGAAAAAGAAAAAAACAAAACAAAATGGTGTGACCTGTAACTTTTAACCTTCGCGTGATCATTCTCATTAAAACACCTGCGCTCGGGTCAGAAAGCTAACAGGAGCGGGCAGAGTTGAGCAGTGGGTTGCTCTTTTGTCTGGTTGGTTTTCCAAAAGCAATTTTTTTTTTTTTAAAAAAGGTAAGTTTATTTCATTCCAGGAGTGTTTATACTTCAATGTTTGTCTTTTCCAGTTCAGCTCCATCGTGAGTTTCCAGCTGAGTCCTTTGCATTTTTTAAACACGATAACGTAAGTTAGCTTCTGCAGCTGAAGCTAAGCTAGTACTGATGCTAGCTCAAAATAACCGCCAAGAGGGATTTAGGGCACAGGAGATAAATAGCATTTAGTTACAGTTTCCTTTATCTGCGTGAGATAAAATGGAATGGTCTCTGCACATTTACAGATTTTGAAAATAAAGTTTGGCTTGCTTTTTCGCCTGAATTGCTTCACGATTTAAGCTATTATTAGCGAAGAAAAGGTCTTGTTTTATGGAGGGAACTTTTCACCTTCGCTTGGGAGCCTCAAAATGACCTTGTTGTGTTCAATAAAACTACGCTTGTCTTAATTTTAATATACCGTCAGTGAAAAATATATGTTTGTAAAACTTACAGCAGTTCGTGGTGTTTTGTTTCAAACCCGCTGAGATACAAAATTTAGCTACGACCTTAAGCGTCTAAATTTAAATATTTTTTATACTAGAGCCTGTGTAGACTAACTCGAAATTTCGAGTTATTAAATTTTTTTTTTTTACAGAGTGGCGGAAATGGGCTTCCATAGTTCTTTTATTTAACTATTTCTTTTAGAAAAATCTTGAAAATTCTGTTTAGTAGAAATTTGTGTGGGGATTAGCAAAAACAGGAATCTTACAGCCGTCGCTGTAGTTTTGTCTAGTTTGATTTCTACATTCTTTGTTTCCAAAATGCAAAACGTTCTTGTATTGTTTCAGTCTTTTTTTTATATAATAGACTTTTTTAATAGATCCCCAAGTGTTAACAGTCCTTTTAAAAGTTTTGTTAAACGTTAGCTGGAGATCGGCACCAGCCAGATTCCAGAGAGGAAATGATGAGTTAATAGAGAAATGGTTGTGTTGACTCACTGCAGGACCAAATGGCATAAGTCAGAATAATTCAACTGTATTGTTGGCCCTGGGAGAGAGGGTACATTGTGTCCTTCTGTGCTAATATAGCCTGGCCTGAATTTGATTTGACACTCTGTGCATCCTTGATACAGTTTTTTTTTTTTTTCTTTTTGGTAAGATGTTGAAGAAAACTGTAGATATTTAATGTGTTTTCCTTTTCTTAACAGGCATGGACAATGAATAAAATGGAAACACAATATTCAGTTGCCAAAATCCACCAAATACGAACTACCTGAAGCCTCTTTCTGTCTATTCCCGGATGGTCATGTCTGACCAACAGAAAGGTCCTCGTTCCCCAATAGAGCCTTCTAATCCTTTTGTCAACTTCAAAATTAAAATAGTTAATGACTCTGGGAGAAAAAGGAAACTGGGGGATAGTGACACGATCAATGACTACAACAGTCCATGTAAAAAGCAGTGTAGTTCCAATGTTCTGTCCCCAGACCTTGGCTGCTTTATGGACTACTCTAGCCCTCTTACTAGGAACAATTCACTATCCCCCTTTGCAGCCCCGTACCCTGTGCTTAAAGAAGAGACTCCAGCTAGGAGGGAAACTAAAGAAACTGTGAGCTCTCGGCTGGATTTGGAGCATGTTCAGTGTGGGTGCTCCAAAGAGGAGGTAGAGAAGACTGAGAAGATCGTCAAAAACATGTCATCTGTGTTTGACAATGACGTTGATGACATCTTATGCCTCAATCCACCAAAACTGGAGATGGTAGAACCAACCATTAAGGAGGAAAAACCTGACGCTGGACTTGTGGAGGATGACAGAGGATACGTTTCCTCTGTCTTGCATTCAGAAGAATGCAAGACAGAAGATCCACCAGAGCAGCTGGGGCACGAGCAAGCTTCAACATGTGGTCCGCACTTTTCTTTTTTAATTAAGGACAGTAGCGAGACTGTGAGTGGACCACTCCTGGGGCCTGTTAAGTGTGATGGAAGCTTTTTAGAGGGAGAAGATGAGGTTTTTAATATTGGACAACCAATATTTGAATCCTCTATATGCCAGCCATCTACTGAAGTAGAGCAGAAGAGTGGGCTGTCAGAAGCTCTTAAGATACCTGTAAACATATCCCAGACCTACAACTCTGGAGATTACACCGTGGACACTTTATATGAAACCACGTTGCCCTTACAGGTGCAGGTAAGTTGCCTCAGCTGTTCTAGTATATAAAGATCAGTTCCTTTCATTCTGTAGTATTGACTCTAATGATCTGTGCTCTCCATTAAGGTGAAATCAAAAGTGGTGGTTCCAGGTCAGAGTGAGGGGATCAGCAAACCAGCATCCTCTACCCAACCAGAACAGAAAACAAGCTCTGCAGACAAAAAGAGGGATAAAACTGTCAAGCGTGGAAGGGGTCACAGGTAGTTCAGTATCTAAAGTTACCTCTAGATGGAGCTGTGACTTTTTTCATGTACATGTATTTCTGTTAGACCCAAAATCCTTGACAACAGTATGGAATGGGAACATCATAAAAGGCAGTACATATTTTCTGTCAGAAGCCACATGACTGAAAATCCAGGTAGAGCTCAAGGTAAGAAACTATTCCTAGAGAAGGGAAGAAATTCCTTTTCAGACGTCCTAGTTGTCTGCATTGGTGAAAAAGACATCTGCTTTCTGCTTTACTAGAGCTCTTACTGCTTTAACAATGTTCAACTCAGGAAAAATGTTTATCCACAGTAAAATATCTAATGTTTACAGGAACAGAGAACATCAGTTGGGATCATTTGAATGTTTCTGTCAGTGTGCCGTGTTGGTCTTAAATTTCATTCCTAACGGTATTAAAGGTTCTCAGTTTGAACTTACTGTAACCTGAGAGACTCTATTCATACATGTTATGGTGTTTCCTTCGCAGGACCATTTTCACACTTACCAGTTTAATGGAGCTATTCATTTATCTGTGTTGTTCCCACTGTAGGAAGAAAATTAGATTAACAGGGACAATATGGAGCTAACATGGTATTTATTGCAATAATAATACAAATTATGATTAAAAAGTTTTGAAAAATTATTTTCATAGAACCATCAGTAGGAAAGAAATTTATAAAAGTACTAACTGCAACAATAATTTGTCATAGGTAATTGATTCTTGAAGTCATTTTGGTTGGTCAGGCACTTGTTTGTTTTCTTTTTAATTTAACACTGTTTTATGCTTTCTCCATTTGTGTAAAATTAAAGCCATGGAAATGGTTCTGAAGTCCCCTCCTGGCTGATAGATTAGTATAACTTTTTTCCTAATTTGTTTATGGGCTAGTGGAAATGAACTGGGCTTCCCAAAAAGTTTGGTTCTTCAGTTAATTCACATTTTAATAAGTAGAGTGGAGGCATTTTTTTTTTCTCACAGGTAGTTTGCTCATGTTTTTCAGTTAATGAATAAAATTCATAATTTAGGCACTACTTTGTATTTTCTCAGGTTGTCTATGAAATAGAAATTGGTTGACAATCTGAAACATTTTAGTCTGTCAAACAACACACATAACAGCACTATGATTCATGATCTGCAAAATGCCTTTTTGTTCTGAAGGACCCATGACTGAACTTCTGGACTTGATGACGCATGTTGCCGGTCAGACGGGCTCTAATGGCTCTCAGTGGCAGCACCCCTCGGACCTCACATGCAGGTATGCACATCTTTTGCTTAAAATACACCCGATTGATCTGTAGTTTGAGGTTATGCCGCATTATTAAGAAAACTTAGAAGATGGAAAAGAACCCAAATACACAGACCTGTAGTTTCTATGTTGTCCATCACCTTTAAAAACCTGTTGAGTTGCCTATAAAAACTTTTGCCTAGATACAATATTGCAGTGACTTTACGTACATTTCCTCAGTAATAGGAGGAATATTACCCTCAGTAATATTAAAACAACAGATGCTGTTGTTTTTCAGAAATTACCAGAAACGCTTTGGGAATGAGACACCAACCATGACCCTGAATGAATGGCAGGAACAGAATAATACTCACCACAGGCGCTTCTCCAAAGTCCCCAAGACTTTCGAAAGAAGCCCCCATCCTTGAATGTGCACTTAAAGAATAACCACCTTGTATTTGCTCTACTCTTTATAAATATTAATTGTATTTTATTAGACTATATATCAATGTTAGCACTGTTTCTTTTTTCTTGATTTTGTTGCATGTAATCTTGTGTGTTGGCTTTAAATATTGCCTTTGTTTTTCTTAATATTTTGCATGCACTTTCTTATATTAACGTGTGTTTTAAGAGATTTGGATGTTATTCATGGTAAAGATTTATCTTGTGTCTTTCCAGGAAATAGGTGGACCTACATATATGTGTTATTTTTTTTTTTTTACTAGAAATGAAGCAACCATAGTTTAATACTCTTCATCTGTTGCTATTGATTTAAAGGATCAATCAGAGGGCTGTGGTTTTATTTGGGAGGGAGACCAGTAATGATGTTTGGCCTGTTCAGTTCATGTAGCAGCTCTGGCTTTGTGTGATTGTCAGCTTCATTCTGAGTTCTCCTCCTACCGTAGTATCTGAGCGCTCTGCAGGTGGATGCTGACAGATTTGATGTGTGAATCTTAACAGTATAGGTGTCCTGCACTGAATAATCCGTGCTGTTTAAGTCAAGACTTGTGCAGCTATTTACAGTGCAGCAGTGTATTTCCTTCCCTGTTTATGAGCAGGATCACTGCAGCAAAAGAGTTGTTAATCTGGCATGCCATACAGTTGTACAGCTGTGTTTAGGCTATCCAAAAACAGGGGGAAAATATATTTAATACTAAGAATTGTGTTACTTTGAAGCTCAGTCTGGTTCTAATGTTGTGAAATTGATTTCACAAATTTACTTACCTTTTCTATTACAAGTTGCTGACTTTTCTGTAACTTGATGAGCCAGAAATCAGGTTGCTGGGGGTTCTGATTTTGGATGATTTTCTTAAAGATTTAATTACTCTCCTATTTCAGAGGAAATCTTTAGTTTTAATCAAAGTTTTGTAAACCTGTTTACCTTTTAAAAAAAAAAAGTGTCACCTTTTTGGTGCACACAATGTTTTGTGTGCACCAAATTAAGAGCTCATTAAAACCTTTTTTGATTGGAAAATATTAGAATTTTATTTCATTTAAGCATTTACAAGTAAGCATACACCATTGTCTTTATAACTGAAGTGTAAAGTTTGTGCATAATAGTTCAACCATGCTAGCCCTCATGACCGCTGTACAATGATCATAAATATGAAAGCACTAATAAAGCAGTTCATTTTTTTTTCTAAAACATGCTTTTGATTCTCATTCCTGTGTTTAAAAACCCCCCCAAACACAACCCATGGGACAAAATCCACTGTCATTTTTGACAAGGTTTTTCATCACAGTCTTCTACTGTTACCAAACACATTTTAAATACAGTTCAGTACACTTATCGAATGCCACACTGAAACTAAACCTTCTGTGGTTTGACCCCCAAAGGGCTTGGTTGGAATGTTGTTTTCTTACAATCGTTACCATTTGTGGAGTGGTTAAGAAACAGAAATGTGCGCGCTATAAATTCTTGACATATTCACAATCTGCTTAAAAATTTAGGATTTTTTGAGTTATTTATGTGGCTGTCCACAATTAGATCAAATGAAAAATCAGTAAAGCGGTAAAATAGTTTACTTTGATTCAACTAGGAATGTGTGGGGGTTTTTTTTGCCTTAAATTGCCAGGTTAGTAAGATCAGTGGGTCAAAGCTGACATCCAAATTTAGTAGTGTCAGTTCACAAGCATTGTGTATAATATAATACGTTTCAAACAGGCATGCTAACAATGGTGAAAAGTTATTGGGAAAAGAAAAGCCCCTAACAGGACTCATAACTTTAATGACAGAATTATTTTTACCAACCCATTGACCCTCTGAGTCGGGATGTTTCTTTGTACGTTTCCAGAAAGTTTCTTCCACAATCTGGAAACTTTCTCATTTAAAGATTTAATATATAATCTTGTCTGTCAATTCATGCATTTCTCCGTGATCCGTCTTCTCACTGTTTTCTTTTTTTGCTTGTTTTAAAATTAAATCTTCCTTGCCGAAGAAATACTTGCCATAAACTCATCTTGAACCTTTGTATCTGCGCCTTAAATTTAGGATAGAAGTACTGAAAGTTATAGAAATGCAAGTCTGGATTTTCCAGAGTGTAGAAAAGTCTGTATTTTCAGACCGTTTCCCATCTCTTTTAAAAGTTGCTTTCACCCACCAGTTCGTCGGTTTTCCCCTTTCTATTAATTCCCTGTTTCTGGACACTGCTTAAACTCATAGGGAACATTTGTGGTTCGACTTTACAAATTTCATTTTGGAAAAGGTTGGAATTTTATTTGAGGAATATTCCAGGTTCAACAAGAAAAATTAAAAATAAAATTTAAAAATATTTTTAAATAAAGACTTACAACCAGCATTAGAAGTCCAGTAGAACTGTTCATCAACCCATTTTCCCCACTATCAATTCATTTTTCCTTGTTTCCATCTTTTATCATCTCTTCAATATAGCTTGTCCACTGGGGTAAAAGTGAATAATTTTAGTCTTGAGTCTGGAAAAAAGCATCTCAACATGAAGAGAGGAAAATTGTTGTTTTGAATTAGCCATGATGATTCATCAGGATTGACAGGGGAAATTAAATAGATTTTATTTTTCTATATTTAAGGAAGTTTGTCTTAAAAAATAGGATGGTGTAACACAAATATTTGTATTCAAAAAATCTTCCACCTTGTAACTTTAAGTTGGACAATTTCAAAAAAGCATTTCTTACAACATCCATCAAATTCAGTCAATAAAATTTGAATATTTACACAAAAGGTTAAGATATACACTGCAGTTGACCGCATTTATAGGAAATGTGCTCCTTTAAAAAAAGTTGAGACTTTCTGTAAGTAGTCGTGGTATATTGATCATAATAATAAATAATGCTGGTAAATAAGTCAAAGTAAACATCCGAGTGTCTGTTACTGTGTAAATGAGCTTTAAGTGTTAAGTTTGCTGTGAAGTGCTGATGTGGCTGCAGAGAACTGAGAAGTTTGGGAAACGCTTGAGTTTAATTAGATGGAAAGTCCCAACGAGCCTGACTTTAAAATCACTCTGACATCGGCCTCTGCTCGCTGGAGGAGCACGCGAGCAGAACTTTTTCTCCTTTTTTTTCTTCTAAGAGCTGTGTCAAAGACGCAAGAGTGAGAGCCGGATAATGGCGATAAAAGCCTGCCATTAAATTAGTCATTGTTCTGTCCACTCCACTCAACTGTATCCTTCACCGATCTTCATTTACCTCCTCCTTTTTCTTTGTGCTCAGGACTGAAGGGGCGTCAGTGTTTGTAGTGTTTTGGACTATATGCAGCCCATTTTCTGATTTCTACAAGCCAGAGCTTTTTCTTTTTCAGTACTCGCTCCTACCAACTTCTCCTTTTGAACATAAAAGACATAATGACATAAAAATTCATAAGAGTAGTTGAAGTCTTTCTTTTTTTTTGAAAAATGCTTTTCATAAAAACTGAAGTTTTGACACATTAAATAAGACATTTAAGATGTATTTACATATCAGATACTTGCCAATTCCTCCAAACCACGTTATGTTTCCCTTCACTTTGCACAAACATTTAAATGCTGGGTGAAAGGTAAATATAATGCCACAACAGTGAGATACAAAGCCAAACATCTTATAAGTTATGGGATACAATTATTGTTAAGGCAGTACTACTGAGTGTAAATCAGCCCTCAAATACATCATGTATGCGCTTACCACAATAGCTATTCTCATTACCATGGACTTTAAACACATGTTCGTAATAATAATTCAAAAAGTCTTGAAAGAAGCCCTTCTGTCTTGACATCTGTTCAGGATGCCGTAAAGAAGTCTCAGGGTTCCCCAGTTGGGCCTGATTTAAAAAATATTTTTTCCATGCTTGCCAAGAGAAATATTTTTATTTATTTTATTTTATTTTTTTCAACAGAGCTGAAAAGGCTTTTTTGAGGGTCACTTAAAAATGATACCCAAGGTTTATTCCAGCATACTTGAACATCCAGTTTGTTCATCTGTGACATGCTGACAGTTTTCCTTTGTCAGAGGATCCAGAGTTCAAGTCATGACTTCCTTCGTTTCCTCTGAGGGGCTGTTATTGCTGATTGAAGGGATCTCTTCTCCTCAGACGTCCGTAGAGTCCAGCCCCATTTATAGTTAATTAATTAGATGAATGAACTCCATTAGAGGAGTTCTGCTGCTCACAAAAATGACGTGAAATCCATCACGCTCAAAAAGAAAGACACCAGGAGGTACTAAAGGGCTCGTTGAGGGAGAGGAATGTTACATTTTAGAAGTCTATAATAAAAAAGACGAGAGAAATTACAGGCCAGACTTGAAGAACTATGGCACATATATGAGTAAATGACAGTGAGTGATTTTAGCCGACTGATCCCTCTAAAGCTGCTCTGGTGACATTGCAGCCTGTACTGGAAATGGCTCTTTTGTTACCCGGGTGGAGTCTGGATTCCCTGAGGGGGGAATACAAATGTACCAGAACAGCAAAGAGTCTCTGCACTTGGAGATCTACTGAAAAAGCCCAAACAGAGACCAAAACATCAAATGTACTGGGTAAGCCCATGAGGAAATAAGCGTTAAAAGAAGCTTAAAGTACCACCCAGAAAAGTTAAGTACAAATTCTTCCGGTAACAGTTTCTGGCTCTGTTTGATCAGCCTTGGTCCCTGGAGTTGGTTCGTCTGCAGTCTCTCCACAACACTAATAACCGTGACCCCAATGTACTGTCACTGAGCACAGACCTGCTCCTGAACTCTTCCTGCAGTCTTTCTGCTCTCCTAGAAAATGAGGCCGAACTCAGCCTCATTCTGCCACGTCCTCTGGAGTCCCTGCAGCTTCACCTCCACACCAGAACCGGTGTTAAAGAAGAGAAAGCGGCGCCTGCACGCCTAGAGTCCCTCTGTCCCAGCGTCATCCTGACAGCTGATAGACCTAAAAGGGGGTTGTTGTTTGCATGAAGTCTTCTGAGTAAAGAAAAAGACTTAACGGCAGTCACACCTCAATGATGTTGACAGATGGCAACCTGTTGTTGTTGTTGTTCTTGGGGAACTGTTGGAGGGGAAAAAGAGAAACGTGAAAACTCGGTAAAAAATAAACTTTAATGAGCATGAGAATGCCTCTGAGAATTTGCTTGGATCAGTAGTTTTCTGCACAGATGAGTGTGATATGGGGCTCTGCAATGTTCCAAGCAGGACAGTGCAAAGGTTTAATATCGCAGCTAAAATCTGCATGTTTTCTGTCAAGAAGCCAGACTTTCTCACAACTGGTTTTAGTGGCCAAAATACCTGAGATCTGAGATTTTTATTTTTATGCCATTCTCTGCTTAAAAGCAAAAGGTAAAAGTGTCTCTTGTATGAATGATCCTATTTTGGTTAACTCATATATTATGTAGATTTTAGAAATGATTTAACTTGAAGTATTGTTTAATGTCTTAGTCTCTTGAGAATGCAATTTTGTGGAATTGGGATATATTTTTGAAGCCATTATGTGAGAACAGTTCTAGTTAGTTTCATCTTCCAGGATAGATCATTTACCTTCTTGGTCTTTCTGTAATCTGACCAATGTAATAATAATGTATAAGCCATCCTTACTATTGGCTGTGTAGCACAATATGGCCTTCTTCTGATTAGTTGATCAGACCGCTGGGGTTTTGGACTCTCCTTACTTCATTGAATTTGATGGAGAGGAAGGAATTGCTCCAGGCAGATTTTTCTCCAAAGATTTTGATCATGAAAGTTATTTCTTACTCAAATTTATTCAAGCACAGTTGATCAATGTTAAAGTTTTAAAGTCATATTCATCAGCAGTTCCCCAAACAATCTGAGGATATTTCAGTTTTTTCTTTGGTTGCTTATGCACGAAAAAAATTACAAGAAAGTCTGACTCTTTGGAAATGATGCATGACTCAACACTTTGTTACAGTATTAGAAATCATGACTCAAATCTTGTTGAAACAGAATGCTGCAGTCATGCACAAAATGTCACCATGTTTGAGCAGCGATGCGCTGATGCTCAGATGATACCGAATGGAAGCTAATGACGTGTCGGTGGAAAATAAGTCGAGAAGTGGCCGGGACCATTCACCTGGCCAGCGTCGCTGAGAGGGGAGGCACCCAGGGAGAGGAGAAGGAGCAGAGGGGTGGGTTATACCTTACTGCGCAGCAGCCCCCCCGTCGGGTGTTCAGGAGTGCTGCACTCCGAGGAGTTTTTGGCTTTGTCCTTGTTGTTGTTGGGCTCGTTGTCTTTGATTATGTCATATTGACGACAGAAGAGGGCAATCACACCTGAAGGGAGAAAACAAGCAGAGCGCCTGTTGTTCCATTTTTTTTTTTTAAGGAAGCAGTGATGGTTGATTTGGGTTATTAAATAAGCCTGTTCTCACCTGCCCACATGATGAGTACGACCACAATGATGATGAGCTCTCCAGCCCTCAGCTGAGTCGCCTGACCCACCTCCTCCATGGTCACTTCGTCTGGTAAGGTCAAGAGGGAGAAGGTCATTGGCTATAAAAACTAAAATTGATTTCCTACAGTAACAAACGGGGATTTCTCATTAATCATTTTAATAACTTAGAAGATTTGCTTTAGGTACTCTATTCATTAAAAGAGCGAAGGTCATCTTATTTGGGTCTAGAACAAAAGTAACTCTAAGCCTTCTTTTATTATTGACATATTCATTAATATTCCCCTCACTATAATGAATTTTCTATACATCTTAACGCACCCCAGTGTCTGCCTATCATGTACTTTAGTAAGTCCAGACTTATTAAATTACTAGAATAATAAGAGGGTGAGTTCAAAATAATCATGGATGTTGATGAATTTGTTTAATGATATAGATAATTGTAATATTATAGATGTTGGTTGCAATAAATTTTACTCAATTTATGATGTGAGAAAAAAAAGGTTAAGATTCTTGAAGTTAAAAAGAAAAGTGAAATAATGTCATTGTTGGGAAAAACTGGACTTCAGGAAAAGTTTTGAAATTTTCTACAAATGTTGCAAAACAAAGACAAAATTCTTTTCATTTTTTTTTAAAATTCATGGCAACTTTGACATTTCATGTGTTTTTTTTCTTGAAAACCATGACTGTAGTATCAGTATTTGGAATGCTGAAACAAAAGGTTACGATTAAGTACAGATCTGATAACATTTTAAGTTGGATGTTTTAATCGTATTTACGGTATTTTGGCACATTTAAAACTTCAGAACATCAATGGAAACCAATAATATTTCAGTTCACATTATTCTAATATATACAGAGGAGTGATATAGATTGACAAAACTCTTAAGATTTATGTTCTTTAGCCTATTAGTATAGAGAAGCTTCAGTCACTCATTGAGCCTGCCAGCTCCTCATAAACTATTCAGAGTGGTATTTTTTGTCTTCAAGCTTCTGTTCTCTGCAGGGATTTTTCCAAGAGTTTTCTCTCTCTGCAGCTTCAAAAAGTCACAGCACACTGCTGTAGAGCCGCTGCCGACACTGAACTGCTCCACTGTCATTTAATCCAATTGGGGTTTCACTGACAGACTTTTTCCAGACAGCTCCTGTTCAAGACCTCTATTTGTACTCAAGAAGGCTTTTTGAACATTTTTGCAAAATATGTGAGAAAATTACAGATTTTTTTTATAAAGATTTTGTAGTTGACTTTTTCCAAAAATGTTTCTTGCGTTCAGTAAATCGTCTTCTGTTCTCTTTTTTAATGGCAGCGGACTATAGCATAGGCTTAAAACAGTGAGGCTTTTCTTCTGATTTACACACAAATTCAGTGACAAAAGCCTTTTTTCCATGCACTGTTGTGTGACCTGGAGTTTACTGTGACACACAGAGCTTTCCATCCTTTTATACAACAGCAGCGGGTGACATTTGGTGCGCCCTGTGTGCAGGATCCCCACGCTCCAGTGGCTTTTAGCAACAAGCAATTCTACAAATCGATTGGTCTCTTTAAAAAAAAAAAAAAATCAAAGCACAACAGCCTGGGGCCCCTGATGCTTTCAGCTAGCTGACCAAACTGGACTGACTGGTCGCCTGGAACACCTGACAGAAGCCTGTTTGGTGCTGGGGCTTTTTTTAATTTATATATATATATAAATATATCAGTCTTGAATGGCAATCAATATCCTTTTAAAGAAATGGCTAACATTTTGGAAACAATTAGTTGTTTGAAGGTCACAGCAGATGTTTTCCCCACTTATGGTAATCCTACTTGTAGAAGAAAATGAAACCGGTTAATACTTGAAAGTGAAACAAAATAATCACAAGAAAACTTATAATCACTTTGGCTTTCCTGACTCTGCATGTACAGTATGTGAAAGCTTTGGAGAATATTTGTGTGGATTAGTTAGTTATGTATTCCACAAATCTAGGAAGGAAGAGATATGGCGATCTTTCAGTTAAAATGTTAATCAAATACACAGATGTTTGAGGGTTGCAATGTGATAAAAATTAAAATTCAACTTTGAACTTCAAATCACTGTTTGAAGTTATTTTTAACTTGTTTTAGCTTTGCTCAAGATAAAATGTGTAAATTCTTACCTTCTTATTTTCATGATAAATATAAATTGTTTGTACAGCTGAATTTAAGCTCAAATCCCTGAGTGGTTTCTCATTTTTTGTCTGTTGGCAATTTTGCTAATTTGTGTCTAATGCAGATGAGCTGAGAGACGTTTAATTGGCAAACATCTGAAAACATTTATGAAGGCAAAGTCTTTGAGCCGTTAAAAAATGATGGAAGTCCTTTGTGACAACGGAAAAGCTCTACTCCATCATGTTTTAAATTTTCTTAATGCAGTACCACAGAGAGAAGCTTCACATTTATTAGATCCAAGGAGACCAATCAGCCTTGTTTGCATTTTCCACATGTGGCATCTGGTTCGAGCAATATTCCTGTCTTTCTCTTAACTCATTGCCACATCTTTTTGCATTGAGCACATGTTATGTTGGGTTCTTTTCAACCCAGTTTTTTGTTCTTTTGATCTCGTGTATCTCAATCCCATGATGACAAAAGGGGAGTAATCTGGCATTTCAGGCTCGTCCTTTGCTCCTTATTCTCAGATCAGGGTGATATGGGAGAACAGTAAGGCTGAGCAGCTGAAAGAAAACCTCTTTTTATTCCTCAGGATGTTCACCCGGCATGTCTAGACAACAGCTGCACCGAGATCTGCTCCCATTTTGTAGATTGCACCACTGTCTGCTATCAAACTCCTCTTTTCATGTCAGATTTACAGCACTATTTGCTTTTCATGCTCTTAAATCTGTTCCAGTATTAATAATATCTCTGAGTGATCTATAAAAATGTTGCAAAATGAGGTGTTGTAAATGTAAAAGAAACAAAACAAGATTATTCTGAGACATACTAGTGCAACAGCTTTTATTATAAAACGTGTACGTTTCAAGGTTTTTGTGATAAAAAAAATATCGATCAGACTTTTCCTACATCTAATGTGGTGTTTCAAGTATTTTTCAATTAAAAACAAATATTTACATAACATATAATTCTAAAATATTTAATATGAGTTATTAGTGAGGAGAGGAGCATTAAAAATCCACAATAGTATACAAACATGGCACGATAAATAATTAGAGAGAATATCACACGGCTTTACCGAAACTGGATATTTCTCTATATTTTGGTGAAAAGAATATATCCGATGCCAAGAGATCAAAAGCTACACAGGTTCTGGTTGGTACTGGTTGTGTTCACCATGTACCCAGTGTCCCATGTGTTCTACTTAAGTCTGGACTAAGGAGGACTGAAGTCTGATCTTCCCCACAAAAAAACCTCCAGATCCGGCCTAACTCTTTCAAAGCTTGTGGAACAGCGTGTTACTGTCTCATCAAACCAAACTTAAACTCTTGAACACAATTACAAAACGTGCCAGAATTAACAAAAGAGTGGATACATGAGAGGCTTTGAATAGCCAGGTCAAAGTTCAGGACTAAATCTTATGAAGGTTGCTGACAAGAGACGTGTTCAAAATCCCATAGATTTGAGAACCTTTGCAAAGCCAGAGTGGGCAAATGACATCAAAGGGTAGAAAATGTTTTGAAATTATTTATCATAGTTAAATTTTTTCCCTCCAAATATCATCTTAACAAGGGAGCGTGGACTTCTTATATTTACTATAAATCTAACAACCTAAGCAGTCCTTTAACTGCTTTTTTATTTTGAGTTTTTGCATTTAAACATTTCTTCTCCTACTCACACTTGTGTTGGAACTGAATTGAGTTTGATCAGCGTCTCAGTCATTTGTAAAACAAGCATCGCTTTGAATGCTACTGTAGCAAGAATTTCCTGTGAATTGAATTACAAGATGTTTACTCAGAGAAAAGCTGCTCATCTGCCACAGCAAAATGCTCCTCTGTTCCAACCAAGTCGAGTTAATTAAACAGACATCCTTGAAAAAGCACTGCAAATGAAAAAGAGGACGTCTGGTACTGCGCCAAACCGCGAAGAGGTGGTCTCTGAGGATGTTCAATCTTTGATGATAGGAAAAGGTACGGAAGTGGAAATCTTTTTCATTTCCCAGTGAACAGGGGCTCGGTGTGCACATCGAAACACTTCATTTGTTTTAAACCGCAAGCTGCGATAACCTGGAGAGGCAGTCCAGTTTGGTGAAAATTTATCTTAATCCTGAAAGCAGGATTTCAATATTTTTAGAAAATAAGTTCATATTTCTTTGTTTTCTTTCACCGTAATTTTATTTTACTGCAACAGTATTTGCTAATAGTTCAAACGTTTGACCGATGGATGAGTACATATGAGGAAGTCATTCAATTTATGGCAAAAAGTCACCAAGTTTGACTCTCTGCTGGGCTAAATAGTTTCCTATCCACATTATTTCTCTATACTATCACTAAAGATGGTCTTCCACAGAGCTTTACTCTTTACTTTATATATGCTTTATTTGCTTCTCTTATAATCTTTTAAAGTACTTCAAACATATCTTTTTACAAATTTTTTTGAAGATTATATTAACTTTTTTTATGTTTAGATATGTAATTTAATAATGTTGCTTTTGCAAGGCTTCTGAGTTAGTTACTAATTTATCTTGCCAGTAAAGTATTGTTTTACTATTATCGATTATGATTTTTATTTTTTTTATCTTCATTAGAAGAGTATAGTTCCTCTTAAATATGTTAAAACAGTATTGAAATATTATAGATCATTGAGCATTATTCATGGTCAGGGCAGGCCTAAGCCTCCATGGGGCCCTAAGCCAAATTTGGTTTTGGGGCCCTTTAGTTCTGCTAACAATGTGGACTGGCTGCAATCAGCAGTCCGATCATTAGCTCATTCACACACCTGCTATAAACTTATTGCATCTCTGGCAGTGCTGTTTACATTATATGCATGTATAATATAGGATACATTTATTGGCCAACTGACTTATCAACCAGTTGATTTCTGGGCGCCAGTTTCCTTAATTTTGGAGGATCGTGATTGGTCGATACTTACACGTGAAGCCCATCTTATCCCCTAGTCTTATCTTCGTCAGCAAAGGTTTAAAAATCAATCTCTGTCCTCTTCTGCTCTACAGTGAGAGGTGTGACTGACAGACAGACCCACCAGGTCAGGTCTGAACATTTACAGATAACAATATTCACCCCACTGTTGCCAACTCAGTGATTTTTTTGCTATATTTAGTGACATTTCAGACAAAAAAAATCATAAAGTAATTTCTACATACATTATCAAATATATATTATTGTAAAAACAAATCACTTCATAGTGAAATTGTGTGTTTTTGATATTATAATGACATAGAAATTATTACTAAAAAAATAAATAAATCAACTCCACTAAGGGGGGCCCTTAGTGGCCTTGGGCCCCTAAGGGCTGCTTAGTTTGCTTATGCCTTGGGCCGGCCCTGTTTATGATACTGGAATTCACGTATCACGTCATCCCAAGTGCTCAACGACTTTGACAAAGTCACATTTAGTTTCTTTTTGTATGACGTCTTTATATGTGAAATTTTAAAACATATTATGAATAATATATTCTGATGTTTTAAGTATGCTTCTTTGATTGCCGTGGAGTGTTATACGTTTATTAGAAGTTAACAGATCTAAATAAATCACTTTTACAGTTACGCCATTTAAAAATTAATTACCATCCGCGTTAAAAGTGATTTTGTGTGTGCGCTTAAAACCCCCCAACAACATTTCTGTCCATTTATGTGAACTATTTAGTGTTTGGAGTGACAAAAGCAACAGTATGTAATTACATAAAATTGTAAAAAGATCCAATTAAAAAGTGTTTGCTTGTGTTTTGCGCGGTGATTGATCTCACTAAATTCTTCCCTGCTGCGTAAATAACACTCAAACAACCTATTCAGTATTAATTAGGTCTTGGTGGTCGCTGGCGCATCTCTTCAGTGTTTAGCACTGATTGTTTTTATGTTCTACATGTTTTCTGGCAGCCCACTTACAGCCTCAGCAGAAGTTCAGACTCCCTCTGGCTCCAAACAGTGCGGCGCATCGCGGCAGCTCATATGAGAGAAAAGTGTAAATGAGAGGGGGAATAGATGGAGCAATGGCTCAGCCAAAAGCACATCGATTCTCCACCCCTTACAGCTTCCTTACTACCTCCTCCGTCTGTCTGATAAATGCCTTTCCTCATTTTGGTTTACAGTGGTGCTGTGCAGGGTGCATACAGAGTGGCTCGCGCGGAAAAACATCAATAAACAGTGAAGTATGCTTCCCCTGTCGGGCATTTTGCTCCTTAGCTGTAGTCAGTAAGGGAGAGATGGAGCAGTCTGTTGTGAAATTTCATTTCATGCTTTGTGTGTCTATTGATTTCTTTTGGATTTTTAGGCTAAATTTGTCACTGTATTATCAAAAGGCCAAGTCCCTAAAAGAGGAGCAGAAGAGCTCTCCTCCATCCTCCTAGGTGTAAATGACTAAACAAGTGAGTGTATTTGCATGTGTCTATTTACTCTTAGAGGCCTGTGTCTCGGCCTCCTTCGGGGTTCGGAAGCGCAGCGGTTCGCTCAGCGGGCTCGTCCCGGACATGCTGACGGACTGGACGTGCACAATGTAGTCTGTCTCCTCCTCCAAGTCCCATAATGCACAGGAGCGAGTGGTGGTGTTGACTTCCTGGATGAACCGCAGCATGCGCACATCTTTCTTCTGTTGAAGCAGAAAACAACATGGGGATTGACTGATAAAACAAAGACTTGAAAACATACACAAAAAATTAGCCTTTTAAAGGTAGAGGGAAAGCCAGGGCATGTCGCAGTCACCACTGAGTACCAGGAGGGCTTTTGCGAAATTTTTATTGGATTACGCATCTTTCCATCTTTGTATCTTGGCAAACGCAGAGTTGTCTCATTTGCAAAATGGGTAAACTGGAAGCAAAAGGATTTCTGCAACTGATCAAAGTGGCACCCTTGAGCTTTCCAAACAGCATGAATGAAAGCTGCTTGATGGTTTGATCTCTCTGGTATTCAGACGTAGCCAACTTTGTTGACATGTGTGGTGTGTACATAGCCTTAAAATATATTCAACTTTAAATGCAGTAGCATAATCTCACCATTCAAAAAATAAGTCTAGCCTTTAATTTCAAAACATTTAGTCAGTGATAACAAAAAACCCCAAAAAACTTTTAATATTATGACTGTTGCTAGTTCTATCAATCTCTTAGCCCACACATGTCAAACTCAAGGCCCTGGAGCCAAATATGGCCCAACATAGACCCTCATGTGGCCCTCTGAACTTCAAATTTCATCAATTAAATCTCTCCAGTTTTTCACAAATCTGCAAAATTCACATAAAATCAACAGATTCCCACATTTTTACTGATTTCACTGCAAATCGTTATCACAATTGGTAAAAACAAATATTGGGTTTAAGTGACTGCTGCCTCTGCCTTCCTTGATATCAAGTTATACTCAGA
Organism: Alfaro cultratus; assembly: GCA_903066825.1. Taxonomy (NCBI): domain Eukaryota; kingdom Metazoa; phylum Chordata; class Actinopteri; order Cyprinodontiformes; family Poeciliidae; genus Alfaro; species Alfaro cultratus. Next base: position 53,117 of record CAEFZX010028955.1, read on the forward strand.
GTAATAAAAACGCACATTTAACATCATACATTAGCACAAATATTGTAAAGATCCCTTTTCTACTTTAGTACCACAAAATCTGTGATTTTGATTGAAAAATGATCAAAATCCTGGAGGGACAGCTATTTATTCATATTTTACCAGTTTAATGGGTTTTATCAATACATTCTGGTGCAACCGGCCTTTTAAAAACATAAAATTTTTTCATTTGGCCCAAAATGAACTGAACTCAGTTGTCAATCATGGAAGCAGGAGATATCATTGACACACATCGTTGCAAAGTTATGTTAAAAAGCAAAACTTCAGAACAGAGTCCACCCATGGGATTTAACCTCAGTATAATTGCAGGGGTACTCTGAAGGTTTAGAGGTTTCTTAGAGAACATTAGTGAACAAACAGCAACATGGAGGCCAGGGAAGCAGATGGGTCAGGGATGAAGTTGTGCAAAAATTTAAAGCAGGGTTATTTTTTAAAGCCATATAAGTCAATATAGTTAGTCTAACTAAGCTTGAGCTATTTTACAATCATTGCCCTCTCTAGCTCTGCAAAGCTAGTAGAGCCCAAATGTAGCTCTAGAAAATAGTAAGTCATGGGAGTTTAAGATAAATGTACACCACACTGCCCAGAAATTCGCATTTTATTTTCCCTCAACTTCTCAAAACACTTTACTGTGTGTTGGTTTGCTACACAAAATCCCAATAAAATACATTAACATTTGTGTGCAAAGGTTTTTCGAAAGAGCTGTAGACCTCTGCAGACTGCCAGCACAAACATTCACCCAAACAACCATATGGCTCCAGTCTCATATTTAATAGAACAAGAGAACAATGCTACAGAACCTTTTCATTTCTAATTCTATGAATAATTGATCATGTAAGTCCTCAAATTCCCAAACTGTTCCTTACAAAACCAAGCAAGTGCATTAGTGAAACACTGTAAATGCAACAAATAATAAACATTATTGTTCTAACTGATGTTTTCCAGACAGAGGCTCTGCTGTGCATCCCATCTGTGGAGCTATGTGTGCTTATGGATGTAAAATGAGGTGAATAAAGTTAAATTCTTTGCCTGTTTAGACTATTAATACACCTCGGCGTCTTTTCGTAAATCCGTATCTTCTTCACCTTGTTGTGTTTTGTCCACTGATGTCTCCTACACAATCTGTTACTCACCTGCTGTGTGATGGCAAAGCCAATGACGGGGTCTCCCTCGGGGATGTCCCATGACACCACAGCAGAGTTCGCTTTCACCTCTTTGATGGTCACATTGAAGGGAGGCGACAGGCTATCTGCAAACAATGAGACAGGAAGAAAAGCCTTTTGTTCACGCTCTAATATAAAGTAAAAGCTCCGTTTCTGTGTTCTGCTACAGTGTCGGGAAGCCGAGTTCGTTGGTGTGAATAAATGGCTCAGAGCAATCCATTTTATGAGGTTGGGATTCAAAGTGGGGAGTAGGAAGAGGAAAAACAGTGAAAAATGTTGTTTATTTTCTTTGGCTGTATCCCCAAGAAATAAGGGAGACTGTAGATGCAAGCTTACTTTGTTTATTAGCGCACATTAAGGTAAATTTGGTCCATACCTTCTACAAATACCTGGAGTCCATATAGTCCAAAATTTAACAGCAAGAAACAGTATAAAATAGTAAAAAAAAAAAAAGTAATGAAAAATGGCAGAGAGGACAAGGTGTTGCTCAGTTGATGTTTGTAGTTATTCTGAAGAAGAACCTTGCACAATTGCCCTTCCTCCTGACATAGAGGGCAAACTCTGCACTCAAACTCTGTACTTCTGCCACATTTTAGTTGTATATCTTTTATATATTATATATATTTTAGTTGTATAACTTTTTAAGTTGTATATCTAGTTATTGTACATCTATTTATTTAATTGCTTAGGATAATTTTAGTTAGACTGTGCCTCTTATTGTTACTCAAAGTTAGTTACACCCTGTCTTGTATCACCGTGGGATGGCGAGAAACGTCATTTTGATTCCCTTGTATGTCTGGACATGTAAGAGAAATTGACAATAAAGTTGAAAGTTGAAGTTGAAGCCTCAGATTGGTAGACAATGACTACCAGTCTGTAGTCATTGTCTACAGATCAAACCATCAGGTCAGTTTTAGTTTTCCAGGTCAGTAATTCTACATCTAGACTTTGCTCTGCAATCCTCCTCCAACCTGTTGATGCACAAGGCCAGACAGATAGTTGAGAGGTTGTTACACTATTTTCTTGCTTAAAACAAGCAAGCAATGAAGTTGCTGAATCTAATGAAGTGCTGCCCCTCATTCTAATTAAAGTAAGACTGTTTAAAAACTACAGGCAGGGGCAGCATGTCTACCACAGCCAGCATGCAGTCATAGTTGTAGTGTTTTTTTTTTGTAAATACCATTACATTATGAAACCGTGGTAATTACACAGTAGCCACATGGGAGAAAATTGAATAACCTTTGGTTAGTTTAAACTTCTGTAAGTGTGAAGCTTTGTTCTTCACATGCTTGTAAATTAAGTTCCTGAAATCAAAGTCTATTTGGGGGTTTTCATATATTGTTGTGGAATGAAACACCCATATCATTGTTTATAAATAACACATTTTTTAATCAAAGAAAAATCTTAAAAATAGTGCCATTAATTTCTTTATGTAGTCATCCAATTTGCATTTTGATTGCAAGCTTTAATATTTAGCAAGTCCTTATTAAAATTTCCCATTTTCTGTCTCTTTGTAAGTATTTGAAAACAAGAGCAATAAAATGCTCCAACACAAACCAATAGAAAGAGACGCTAACGACTTTTGACTCGTTATCAGAATACGTCTAACGACTAAACAACTGTGTGTCTCCTCATCGTGCTTTTGGTTTGGTGTCGGGTTCCAAACACACCTCCGATTTAATTAGGGTCACACTCTACAAGAGCTGCGAATAATAATTCGCCTTCATTACATAATTAGTTGTGAGATTATGTGTTGCTCTGGGTGCACTTTGGTGGCCTCAGCTGCTGGGGACTTGGAGTCTGTAATTATGAAGCTCCAGGCTGCAGACGTCTGATGGTAACTGAGTGTGGATCGCATTATTAAAGGACCGGAAAGCTAAGGGAAAGAACAAATGATCTGTTAAAGGTTCTGATATAAAGCAGGGGCTCATAATGAACTTTTAGACTTTAATGTTAATACAAGACACAAAGAATGACTGAAAGTCAAGATGAGCGTGGGCCTTTTTATTTTAACGATTATGCCCTCACATCTGAACTCTACTGTTGTGAAATGCTGGATCCTTCCTTTTAGAAGCTCTGATTGATATTTGCTTTGTGGAGCTGAAAGGTGAATAAAGACGAGACGTTTTAAGCGGCGCCTTTCCGAGGCTTTGACGGGTCATAAATCTTACTCGACCAATCAAATGAAATCAATGAGTCATTGAATAGGTTAACGCTCACTTGCCCTCAGACCCGCACCAACCTCACAGCTGGTAATTACAGGACAATGGGCTGCTCTAGTGCTTGTGTACGTACTGTACATTCAGAAACAGGGGCTGCAATCCAGAGGCTGCTTTTTTTTTTTTTTGCCTTTCTTTTGTTTCGCTCTGCCTCTCGGCTTGATGCCTATGGCTGACATCTTGATGAATGACCTGACTAACTGCAGATGACAGGATGGAGACTCGCTGCATCTCTTCATCAGAAATAGGGGGGCAACTTTGATGTTTGCAGTGGATTTGCTTTTGTTTACCGTCTGCTGTTTACTTGGTTAGCCTGGAGGACGGGCGTCTGGGGCTCCGGAGCCAAATGAAACCGTAGGAATCGCAAATGAAGCTTATCATCTCTCTGTTGGTGCTCACTTTATTTTCTGTTCTCCCTCCTGGAGCACATTTATTTCTGTCTGTGACACCATTACTTACTTTACACGTGCTAAACTGCTGTTTAAAAATAATGAATACAAGTTCTTCTGCACACTGTGGGAACTAACATATTCATGTAGCCTACATTTTCATCTTACCTATTGCTTCACATTACAATCCTCATATTTTAACATTGAGGAAAACTGTTGCATAAAGTGCAAGACTTTACTATTAAAGCAGAGTTTCCCAACCTTTGTCCTTGTGGTTTTGGTGCTTCACATTTAATTACAAGTACTGCTGAGTAACAGGCATGCTACAAGGTTAAATTATTTTAGTCAGCTGCACCTTGAAAACAAAATAATAATTAAAAAAAACATGTGACACAGATGTTTTAAAGAGCGATTAGTCCTTTTCCTGATTCAGTCAGACAAATGTTGTTCTTGATGGATTTCAAACTCAACTCCTTGAAAGAATACACTTCCAGATTAAGAGTAATCACAAGTAAACCTATAATAATATGAGAACTATGACCGCTACGAATGAGTGGATGTTATAATTATTTGCAAAAGGTTCCTTTTCAGTCTGAGAGATTCCTCTAACCTCCACGCATTGAAACGTCTTTCACTTCGATTATCTGACTATTGAGGCACATTGACATGCTGACATGCTCACGCTATCCAACCCTTACTCTCAACATATTTGTTTCAGCGAAATTTGAATAGGTCCGGTGGCTAACAGAAGATAAATAAGAGACATATCAAATAAAACTTAAAAAACGTCCAGAGTTTAAAACTGATTTTGGATATTTTAGAGCTTTCCAGATTTCTCAATTAAACAGACTTTTAACCTTATTAAAATTTTTTATTTGTCGTGTCCTTGAGGGATCTTTACAGTGGGCTACTTTCATATAAACAGGCAGAACTATAAGATATATGAAGTAGTAAAAACACGTTTTTTTAATAATCTGGCTAACTGTGTGGATCAGAGGTCTCTTGAAGTGAATCTAAAGTCCAGAGTGGTCTTTCGAAATGATCTAAGGAAAAAGCCTCAGCTAGTGGAAACTGTGCTATGTTTGGATTTTGAATCAAAAATTCCTGTCCTATTGGAGAAAACTAACTTTAATCTTTGATTGTCTCACTCTCTCAGTGGTTCTTTTATATTTTCACTCCAATGTTTAATATTCTGGGTGCCTCTTGTGTTTTGTAAAAAGACATCCGATGGTCCTACATTTCTTCTTCAGAAAACAAGTATTGATTGAAGTCTTTTAAATTGAATAATAGTTAAACTTCAAAAGAAGCAGTGCAAGGTGAATATGCATCAAATTCAAATGTCCAAATATTGCGTTTATAAACCCGCTCTCCAAGTGTCCTCGTGTCCCAGAGCTTTTGGAAACTTTTTCTTTCGTCTTTGCCCGTCTCCTCTTCGCATGTGTTTCTCTTTGAGGACAGACAGACAGACAGAGAGAGAGAGGATGCCGGGCCGTGACCGTGTTCCTTAAATATCCACATGACACAGGAGTCAGCCCTAATGAAACACCAGACAGATGTCTTCATAAACTCTCAGTGGCACACAGCCCGCTTTGCTCTGAGACAAGGCGGGGGTGACTTTGAGCCATGACGGATTTCTCCGTTACGTGCGCGTCTCTGTTATCCTGACGATGATCAGAGTGACAGCTAATTGTCAGTCCCACGCTGAGCCATGTTGAGGATGACAGCTCCTTAATGCTCCATAGCGTTTAAAAGCTCCCCGATACATTGAACATATTGAAACGTGGATGGTTCAGGGGGGAATGCCGAGTGGTCTATCATTGTTTTATTTGTGCTCTCCTCGATTCTCCATCGACCTGAGTCGGACAGTTTGTCTGCCGCATGTTACCAAGTGTGCCGACACAGAAGCGTGGGCTGAGTTGGAGGGAGATACTGCAGGTAGCCTGAGAATATGTAATGTGGAGCGTGTGCTGTTGGGTGCTATAAAGATCAAATGATTTTTCTTTTCATGTTCCCCAGCTGTAGAGCTCGGCTTTCCTGAGTGGTCTCCGTGGAGCTATTTCTGCTGCCTCAAATCATTTTGTGTGGGCCCATTCAAACATGGCATAAACATGCAGTCAGCCGAGTTACCGGAGGTTTATTCTTTGTTATTCTTTTAGAATAACAAAGAATAACTCTTTGTTATTCTGATTAACAAAGAGGCCTTAAAGTTCACTGGAACCTCTTTACACAGTGCAAATATTTTAGTAAGAATAAATCTGCAGTCAGTCTCCCTCATGATGTAATCTGATGCATTCTTTTTAAAGTGCTGTAACTGGGCTGTCTGAGAATTTATCCAAAAACTTGATTTTATATGAACAGACATCTAAAAAAAAAAAGTTAACTTAATATTAGCATATTCATTCAATTCCTGTTTTGTTTTTTTCATTTAAAATGCATCAATGAGTTCCAGGAAACAGGCACAGCTAAACTCAGAAGCATTGAGCCAGGAGTACTTTCTACTGGAAAAAATAAAACCCACAGAGTACACAGAGTTATTGACAGAAATAGCTCCATCCAGAAAAGAGATGCAGCTAATACAGAAATGCTGGGCCAAATCTGCCATCAACAGAAAGAAAAAACAAAGAGAGAACAGATACTACAGCAGCAATAACTGCAATTAATGGAGAGGTGGATCATGGCTTCAGAAACTAGTAGTCAGTATTAGCGTGATCCATCAGGATCGACCTGTGGATACATTCATTAGAACCCTAAATAACGTCAGACATATACGGTTTTTAAAAATCCCCCAAATTCTGGTGTTTATTTAGACTGAGGTGAAGTATAACTTTTTTGTAAGCATATGGAGTGTTTAAGATTTAGACAGATGGAGAGTCTGACAGTTGATCCAAAGAGTATTTAGATAAACTAATGTAGCTAGATGCAAAATAAATCATCACGCTGCATTTAAATTTACCAAACGTTTCAAAATACTTAGTGTCATAAATTCAAGCATTTCATCTTCAGATTTTAATGTAGTTACGGTGACGAGCACTCATGTGATGATGTACTGAAGGTGGAGCGTCCGAAAGAGTGGGAGCTTCTTAAAGAGACACATGCAAATTTTGTGAAATTTATTTTACGTCATGTTTGATATGTACAGCATTTTACCTACAACTGCAGGTAAGAGTTACTTAATTGTGCTATAAAATGGCACTATATGCCTAGAAAATACATACTGTCCCTTTAGTCATGTAAAAGTTGCATCATATACTGTGCTGTGGAAGTGTTTTCCTCTACAGATTCTTCTTTTTGTTGTTTTTGTCACGCTTAAATGTCTTAGATCTTCAGACAAGGATGACCTTAGTAAACCCAAAAAAGCAGTTTTCAAGTGATGGTTCAATCATTAAAGAAGAAGACCTAGCTCCAAACCAAGCTAGCTCCATGGGAAAAACCAATGGTACTCCTTGTTAAATCATGAATTAAACCTAACCCCTAAAACTGCATATAGAAAGAATATTAGATAGCATACTTGTATAACTCAAAAACTGCAACAGATGTCTTACAGATGTCCTCTAAAAACATTAGAGGACGATGTTTTTACAAAGCCATACATTCTGAATTCAGCAAGCTCCATGAATGTAACCGGTTTAGCGACAGCACACCCTGTTGTCATTCCTGAATTAAAACCACAAGCATGCAGGGTGGTGTTCCTGCTTCCATCCAGCCCCGTGGGGAGACATGGATTTGTGCCACCTTATTACAGCTCTGCAGTCATTAGAAATGCCTCTCTCCCAGATTCAGGCCCCTTGGTTGGTTCTGCTCCCCAGGTTGCTAATAGGCTAGTTTGTGGGCTTGTGAGTTAGGGTGAAAACTGCCTGCTATGGCTCCATCATGTTCCAGCTCTATCTGGCCTTTTAAAAGGAAGCACAGGCCTCAGGTCTTTAAATCACTCTGCATCATGGTGGGCTACTAATTCAGATTTAACAACGTCCGTCTCTATAAACCATGTTATGGTGCGTAAACAGTCACCGTATGCGAGCTGCAATAACCTGCTGATGGGATAACATAACGAAGCAGTGTTAATTTGAGGAAACATAGATTAAATAATACAACTTCTAAAGAGCACATTAACCTGCTCACATTAGAGTGGGAAATAGCAGCTATAAATTAAACCATAATGATGAGTATCATGTAGGAGAACAAATTGCAGAACTGAGTTTTGTATTGAATATAAGCGTGTTATGTAAACCTGTTGAGACATGTAGCTCATATTTCCTTTTTTTTTTATTTTAAGAGAGATTAGAGTTTGGAGACTCAGAGATCAGAGGGTAAGTGATAAAAAAACAACTTGATACTGTCAATTTCACCTGGAAACCAAAACCATGTCAAGGCTGTACGCCCCAACCTGGTTGTCTCTCAGCTGTCAGCTTGAACTTTGCTCTGTCTGACATGACAGAGAAAAGTTCACTACATCAGACATGTCGTGATCTACACCAATTTTTGGTTTCTTTTGATGTTTGTTGCAATTATTCAGACACTCTTCTAAAGAATATAACACACAATTGAAAAAAAAAATGCTGCAGCTTTTTTTCTATAACGTTGATGTTTGTGAATCCTTTAGAAAATGGAGGAATTACAATTTCAGCGTCAAAGCAAATCATCTTGTTCAGTACATTCAAATATGGATTCCAGCAAGACTCATTTGTCAGATTAGAAGTACCTTTTGCAAATAATAACCTTAAAGCAGGTATTACATGCCTTTCATTACAGCTCGCATTTCTGTATTCAAAATGTTTTATTTGGGCTGATGTAATATTCTTATCTTAAATGTTGCATTTTTCATTGGCTGTATGGGGAAAAAACTCATCCTAATTAACAGAAAGCCACTTGTGACATCAGCTTGTGTGTAATTAATTTATAATGTGTTTCAATTTGTGATTGAGTTAATGAAATGAATGAGCTTTTTATTAACATTCTTGTTTTATGAAGATGACTTCACATTCCTAAACTTTTATCTGTTTTTAATGCTATTTATTACTGAACCAATCGACTGAAAACCAGCCTTTCCAGTTTCTTACCAGATGATTGGTGTATTTTTCCTGCTGGTTAACATTTTCCCTGCAAGATCTCTTCAAAAGGAAGGGATCTGCTTATTCACTTTACATAAAGAGACTATATGTGTTTTTGCAGCGCTCCAGATTCTCTGTAGAGTTAATATTCACCAAGTTGATTCAGTCTTTTGTCTGTCTAGCAACAGAGCTGAATTTATTCTGATAGGCTGAAAAGCCATTGGTTAAAAACAAGCACTGGAATTGGTTAAACCTTTAGGAAACAATGAATTATAAGATTTCAACAATATTTTGTGAAATACTAAATTAGATAGTAAATTACAGTGATGTAGTTAACTACGCATTGAGCTTCTTTTTAAGCTTACTGAACAAAACTGCTTATGATGCATCTATTTAATATGATCATAGTTGTTGCATGTTGAGAAAGCTGGAGGCGTTTCAGACTTTATTAGGAAGCAGAAACATCTGGTAGTTAATTAAGAAGTGCTAGCTAATTTGTGTATGATCACACTGTAATGCTTTGTCATGTTTTATAACTGATCGCCCGTAATGTGTTTGTTATTGAAGGCAGCCAGCTGGTTCACAGCCACACTTCTTACTGTCACTGCTTAAAATATAACCAAAAGCCTAAAAGAAGGTGCCTCATGGATGGAATCCCCCTTTTCTTTGTTCTTTATAATTTATTTCAGTGTCTTGCCAGATCCTTAGGATTTACAGCTTCCAGAAGAAAGCCATATATCTGTATTAAATTGTTTTCCAAACCTATTTTTTCCTGACTGATACGGACACTCGAGGTAAAGCCTCCCCCTCGCAGACACCCACGCTGTCTGTTGTTTTTTTTTGGTCTCTCCTGCTTTTCAACCACTTCTGTCTCTCTCTTCTCACTGTATTTCTGTGCCGTGCTTCGGATCTTTGGCAGTCCCTCCGTCGTTGTCTGCTTGTAACTGACACTTCAATGGAAATCCAGCTACAGTGAGGATGTGGTGGGTGAAAAGGGGAGATGGTGACTCATTCATATACTACTTTGCTATTGATTAATCTCATCCTTCAGTTGGTTTACAGTGTAGGTTGTGAAACGGCTGTAAAAAGAAGTGTTTTAGCTTTGAATGTGGGATGTATTTACAGTTGGATCACTTCTTGTTCGATAACCTATGTTTTTACTCGTTTAGACTATGCTGTATTTTTCTTATGCATTCTCTATGGTCCCCTTTGCTTCAGTACACAGCTCTGTCAAATAGTCACGCTTAATTTTTTTTTCAGTCCCTCTGTGGAGGAATGAGTTATTTACTCGTGGGAAATGAATTTTCCAACCCTGCCGGCCAAAAGTGCACTGAGGTGGAAAGGGTGCGTTTGCAAAACACCATATTTCTACTTGATGAAATGCGCAGACCACCAACATTCCTCTAATTAAATGTCAAAAAGCTGAGTTTGAAAATCAATGCAGCATTGTGTACAGAGAGAATGCAAGCCAGATAATTCAGAAAGGCAAAGGAGCGCTGTGAGCCTGATTATTTGACAACCCCACTGCTAATGAAATCTATTCTCAAATTAGGAATAAGCCCCACCACCCTGCTTTCTCCTCGCCCCCTAAGGCAAACAAGTAATATGAGATGGAAATGATAACTCTAAAGGAGTTCGCAGCTTGATGTCAGGTTATGAATGTGATATTAGCACTTTGTAATAGAAAGAAACACTGTTAAAAATTGGAAATATTCAAGAAGCAGCGATCCCTGAATTATAAAAAGGGCAACTGAAAAAACTGAGATGCTCCTAAATAAACAGAAAAATAGAGTTGTTTAAAAAAAAAAATCATGATTAAATAATAATATAAAACTGATATAAAGACCAAGCATAAAAAACAGAAACAAAGCAGTTTCCATGATGCTTTGCTGCAGACACAAGACAGATGCAGTGAGCGTAGAGAAGGGATATTTCAACCAGCAAATCCTGTTGCTATTTGGACTTATAGTGCTGCAAGAGAGGCTCTTTAAAAAAACAGTATGAGTATGGTAACCTTCAGCCATATTTATGACTTCCTCAGCATGGCGCGGTTTTCTGTTGAGCTTGTTAAAAGGATTTTATCTGAGGGTCTAATTATCCACTGCAGCACAAATAAAATACTGACAAGAAACCTTATGCCTGCAGGTAGAGAAGCAGCTACAGATTATGAGACAAAACTTCCTTTAAACCTTTGCAATAAAAGCCTTAATGATTATAAGATGTGCAGATATGCTATAAGCTTGAAAATAATATTTTTCAAAATTAATTTAAATAACTGAAGGCCTCTTCTCTGCTCACCTTAATGCTGGAGCTGGGTGTTCGGGATGCAGACTGCCGTTAGTCCATCTCATCATTTATTAAAGAGCAACCATCAAATTTGTTAATTGCCACTTTCAAAATGAATAGAAATGATCTCTGGGCAGTTGTGAATTAGTTCATTAAATATTTTATGAGTTGTAGGACTTCTTCCAAACATTTCCTACAGTAAGTGCTTCATTGAGACACAGGGATTAATTCTCAGGACTGAAAGTTATAGTTAAAAACAAATTTAATGGTACACAGAAGATGTCCGGTATATGTGTTGATGAGACAGTCAATGTGCTATGAAAATATTACAATTTTTGCAACTAATTCTATTAATATTAACAGTATTAATATCAATATTTTGTCATTTTAAATCCCTTTAAGTCCTAAATGTTGATATCTATGACAAATCTGTACACAATAACCACAATCCAAAGGTTAAATACAGCAGCATTCCCTTAGATGAAACACTAGCAGAACTCTTGGATCCTCATCATTTTCATTTTGTCATTTTTTCTGATATTCCAAATTATGAATTAGAAAAGTTAACAAAACTCCCAACAGGCAATAAAATTATTCCTGGCCTATTTTTATTAGACACAACTTCTAATACAGAGAACCTTTTTCAGTGGGAAGCACATAGAAAAATAAAGCAGGTAATCTCCTAGGGACCCACCTGTTCTACAGACCACTTAGATGTAAAACACACCATCTGGGCCACCACACATTTCACCAACAAAAAGCAGCTTTTAAAAAAGAAGGATCCACACACTCTTGCATTTAAGCTACGCTTCCAAGTTTCAATGTTTGACATTTTTATTTTTTGGAGATTCAATCTTACTTAAAACCACAAGTGGCGCCTGGTCCTCAGGTGAGGACAATAGCCTGCAAAATATTTGTTTCTTTTTCACAGACACTAACAGAGAATGCTGCTGTTTTAGGTGGAAGCACATAACCAGGAGAAACAAAATGAGGCAACTCGGCGACACCAAGAAAACCAACATGACAAAAATCCAGGAAATAATCAAAGAAAATTAGTGGTTACTATTGTCGACTGCTGAATGACAAGAACACGATGATCAGGCAACTAACTGAAGCCAAGATGAAAACTAAGGAGCAAATTAAAACATTTATTTTAAATAAAAGCAAACAGGGCTACAATAAGGGAATTCATATGACAAAAATCCCAAAAGATACAAATGACAGTCTATGGGGGACATGCATACCTAGGCACTCTCCACTGCTGTTGATACTTTGCACAACTATGTTTCCTTGCTTATAAAAAAATAAATAAAAAAAACCAGTCAAGTTTCCTTTGAAATTCTGGGGCACTGACATAACCATGAAAGAAGGTCGATTCACAATTTCTTTGTGGATTATCCAGGAACTCTTTACTCTTAGAGTTTAGGAAACGCCACACATTTTGGAGCCATTTGCCTTCTTTGTAGGTGATGTCCTCTTGTTTTTCCTATTTTGAAGCATCGACAATAGAAGTGAACCTCTGTGTGATGTCATATGTGCACCCCAAGGAAAAAGGCAGAATCAAAAGAACCAAAATGCTCTAATGAACTCAAAGTAAAGTATAAATGGAACATAATTAACTGTTTTGTAAAATTGATTACTGGTAATTACCTTAGTTGTGACCTATGAATAAAAGATGATCAGAAATACAACAAATCAATGCTGAAAAATAAGCAATGTTCTGTCTGGCTTTTTTAGACTTTTGAAATATTTGTCTTGTGAGACAAAATATATTTAAACTGATATTTATACAGAGCTACTGGTTTACTGAAAAGGATCATAGGATCTGGTTTGTCATGTCTCTGTGTATAAATAACGTCACAGATGGTGAAATTATTCACCGCTAACTTCTTAAAGGTCCGATGGAAAAAAACATTTCCATTCTTGGAAAAGGAAAAAAACCTCAGACCCTCCCACTCCTGGGACGTTTGACCGACGACGGCATGCGTCAGAGCGCCGCCATCGCCACGTCAGTCTACTGGCATCATCGCCTCTTTCTCCCATGGGCTCAGTGTTCAAACGACGGTGCCAATCTGCCCCGACACATCGCACAAACAACACCATCAAAGAAATGTGGTGCTAAAATCAATTTCTGATGTAAAGAGATGGCAATCTAAATGATTCTCTTTGTGCTTGAACCTCCCGCTGATCCTAATCCTCGTGTTGCTGCCTGATCTTATAACTTTTGCAAGTTTGAGCCATCGCTATTAACCACAAGGCCATTGCTCTTTTCATCTGCTTCTTGCTAAGCCAGAAGCTCTCAGCGAGCTCAAAGAGGCTTCATAAAATGAAGGAGAGCTTTACACGGTGCCAGAGGAAAGAACAGCAGAAGATTGATACAAACACTTGGCTTTACTCTTTGTCTTTCGCTTCGTCTTGGCTCAACTCGTCACGGAATGATTAAAACATAATACGCAGGGAGAGAAAATATTTTTTGAAGTCAAATATGTTATAGAAATTACAGCTTCCTCTTTGTGTTTGAAAGTCTTGTCTTCTATGTCTGTTTTAAGCGTTTTACGCAGTTTTAGATCAAAATAAGTGCTGACAGAGGCGAAGCTTTGTGCAGTTGAATGTTTTGAAGGAAGGTGGAAGGAAACATTGCTGCATAATTTGGCGCTTTTCTGTCAATAATTTATAAATGTGAAACAGAACTGTGTGAAACGTTTGTGTCTTTGCTCATTTGTTTATTAATGACTTGCTTTCCTTGAAGTAATCTTGAGCAATAGTGCTATTTTTCTGAAGGTGCTTTTATAGTTTTCTTGGATTTAGTTTAAACTTTGGACACCTTTCCTTTCATATGCAAAAGCAGAGTTGAAATTATCTGCAGTTTGATTTCTTCTGCTAAAGAATAAAATATTTACTTTACTGTAATAAACTTTGGAGTAAAGGGAAAGTTGAATCGCTTTGAGAAATGAGAAAGGATAAAGCTAAGAAAAGATCAGCCATTATGCATTTGTTCAAGAACATTCTTACGTACTCCCATTCCCAAAGATCAACACGGTTAAATTTTGTTTAAAGTATTTAGTGGGGATCAGGTTGGCACGGTTTAATTTATAAAGATAAACTGAAACATAATTTCCAGATGAATTGGACCAGGAGTCCTGAATGTTCCTCTAAAGCTGACAATGGACCTTATCTGGCAGTCAAGCAGCAATCCCTCGTCTAAAATGGAGCATGTGACTAAATGGCAAAGTAGAGACAGCATATGAGTTTTTACTATACAGTAAAACTCCCCTTTGTGGGAGTTTGTTTTTTGTTTTTAGATAAAAGCTCACTTTCAGCTTTTTATTTTGCATTTCTTCAAAAGCACATCTGCTCTAAGGCTTTCATGAAAATTAAATGCTTTACGATTGCTTACTGTGAGAGACGGAAAGCGGGACTTTAATACAGAAATGTATGTATAATGAAAACTATGTTTAATACCTGCTTAGATTAATTATGCTCATTCTGAGCATAGTTAATCTTTTTAAATGATTAATTATCATTAATCATTTTAATGGGGCAGAAGGTGAAGCTGACTCAGGGAGACATTTTCTAAAATATCCTCTTATTGAGTTGTTTTAATTTTTTACTCTAAACAGTGATCAGCAGCTCAAACACCAAACACTCCTGGATTTTCTTCATGCTAATAAAAGGCATGAAAACCAGAAGCTCCCATCTTTAAAGCATGTAAACGAATCAACAAACAAGAAGCTGTTGGATGTGCTTTTTGTTTGAAAGAAATCAGATAAAGGTTAGGGGCTTTATTACATAAATACAAATAATCTTTATTCCTTTATTTTCTATTTTATTCAGAATGTCTGCACCCGAACAGGAAGTCTGCAGAATCCTTTTCCTTTTGTTGTCAGTTTCTTTTGTTAAATTTGCACAACTACGGTTTCATTTAATCTGTTCTGTTTTTTCCATATTCTGCTTTTTCCTCATACTTGCTCCAAACTTATTTATTGTTATACCTGTCCTGTTTATTTCTTTCTCCATTAATTTAATCAAGTTTTTCTCCAGTTTAGGTTCTGCCTTAAACCTCTGCAGCATGTTTGTTAATGCAGAACTTTTTACATGTCTGCAACACATTTTTATTTGGTACAAATGTTTTTTCTGTAAGAATTGCAATGTGTTTAGTGTGTTTTATTTTAAGAAATGCTCTGAAACACAAATGACCATGTTTGCAACAACCAAGAGGAAGCAGTGTGACCTAATGTCACATAAAATCTCCCCTAAAACTGCAGAAAAAAATCTATACAGCTCAGATGGACGTTTGAACAGCAGGTGAAGAGGAGAAGCAAAAAAAAACCAACAACAACAACAACAAAAAAACCATAAAATGTTAATTACATCCGACATGCTGGTGGGAAGCTTTTGGTTAAGAGACTTCAAGCTATTGGGATGAGAAAACTATTCAAACGATTCAAGATGAATAGGAACAGATTCTTTCCACAAAGCACTGAATCAGCACCCAGCGCCGGGACAAAACCCCAGACTTTGGCAGACATGACCACTGAAACATGTGCTGCACATAGAATCCTTTTTTTTTTTTTGTTTTACTCGGCTCTGAAACACGGGGGACTTTTCACACTTTGCAAATACACACCAAAATCATTTTGGTTGAAACTTTTAACCCTGTGTTCTCCAATTTTAATGTGACACAAAATAGCGTTTTCTAATTTAACCACATTCACTTGGTAGCTCTGATAAACATTAACCGATCTACAGATTCTTGAGGTTCAGGGCACATTGACGTGGTGGGGAGGAAACTGGAACTGAACCTTTGACTCTTTGAAAACAAGGCAGCAACACTTCGCATGGAGCCACTGTTGCCCTGCTTTGCTTTTGTAAACTTCTGTATGATTCATTGCTTGATGACAATTAAATAAGGAATATTTAGTTTACTGGTTTCAATCTATAATCTACTGGGATCTCAAAGAGTTGATGATGCCGTGCATGCTAACCCAGTGTCTTTGGAAAAGAAGCAATCCCAAAGCATTACAGATCCTCCACCTTACTTGCAATATTTATCCTTTGTTTCCCAAAAACCCATATGAGTGAGTGAAAAATCCAATTATAGTATAATCTGACCAAAGCACATGGCTTCAGATAAAGAGTTTAGTAAAATCCTCTTGTTTATGTGTAGCAATAGGACCATACCGCTTATTCAGTGTTCTGGAGAGATAATATAACCTGTTTGTATGGTGGACAAAAAAAATTGCCTTCATTTTATCATTTTATTTATAAGTCGGTTAAACAGAAAGTTGTGGATTTCTCGTCAAATTGCGCTGCTTGTGATTTTGTAAAAATATATATATATTCTTGATGTCGGATTTCTCCACTGAATAAATGTCTGATTTGTAATACATGTATTTTTGTGTGTGACATTATGCTTTTTTTTTTTTTCTTAAGCTTTTCTGCTGGTGCATCTGTAAAACAAAGTCAACAAAACTAAGTATTTCTATATAATATGCTATTGTAAATTAAATACCAGGTACATTCGCGGTTGTAAAATGGCCTCAAAAAGTGGCTTCCCTTCGTGGAAGCCAGGCATCACCCCAGGAGGACAGGAGGGTGGGGCACAATTAAATTATTTGCCTCAATAAACTGTGCAAGTCTGTGTGTATCAGAGAGCAGCAGCCCGGTGATCCATCATCAGCGGTGAGGGTGTGGAAGTGGGAGGATGATGAGCGAACCAGAGGAGCATGCTGACGGCAGGAGCGAAGAGAGGCTCTCCATCTCTGCGAGCGCTCCAGAGTGCGCCATAGTTTGGGCTTTTAAAATGGATGTTTAATGGATGCATGTTTGAAAAAAACCAGCACTCACACTGGATGCGTTAGCAACATTTCCGTGCAGCAGCAGCCCCGTATTTCTAATGATCTGGAGTCTTTCGTGAAATAACACATATGATATTTAATTTTTGCTAAGTCAGCTCTGATTGGCGATTGGAAGGACAGATACTGAAAACCTCCTTTTCTTTTCATGCATCAAAACTGAAAACTTCCACCATTTCCTGTCTGTCAAAGGAAATGTTTCGATAGACTTTTTTCTTCATCTAGACCAGCTTTCCACAATCACTGAGCCAGTTTGTGACAGATCATCCCCCAGTTGACCTACTGTCCATATTTTTGAACTGTAGGTCGAAGCCAGAGAACCCGAGAACTCACACATACAACCCGAGAACATGCAAACTCAACGCTAAAAGGCCCTGACTGGGATTCAAACCCAAGACCTTCTTGCTGAAAGGCAGCGGTGCTAACAACTGATTCAGATCAGACTACCCGTGAGAGATTTTTTATACCTGATGCATAATAAATGGACAATCTGTTTATTTCTTCAATTTAAAAAGTACTACCTCAATCGAAGAACCTGCAAAACATTTTATTGTCTTTCTGGTATTGTTGAGCATTTAGCTTCATAAAAAAAACATAAACAGCAACTTGTTTTTCTCTCGTTTATGTAGCGTAATTGAGATACTCCACAGTCCCTCATTTGTGTAAGCTGTAGTGCATTGTTTTCTCTTATGACTAATTCTATTACAGGTTCTCATTTTTCTTGCTTATGTTTTAAAGTCCTCTGAACATTCAACACATTTCTTTCTTTTTTCACATGTTTGTCAATTAAATTAGAAAAAGAAAAATAGAACAATTGGTTAGAATTTTAAGCCAAATTTGTGAGCTATTGGCCAGGAAAAGCCTAATCAACGCATCTTCATTAATGACCAGAACTCAAAGGAAATTCCCCAGAAAACGCAGTTTTTCAACACTGTAGTTGTCTAAGAGATTTACGATGTTTGCCTTGATTGCTTTTGTATTTTATGAGCTTCACAGCTCAGGTTTATTCCCATTAACACACAGAGGCAGCAGCAGCAGCAGCAGTGTGTCACAGGTCAGTTCCGTCTCCACATGTTCCTCCATGTTTCTCTGACCAGCTGCAGCGTGTTGCAAACACACAATGAGAAGCAACTGCAACCCAACACACACCAGAGAGTCAGCATCCCCTTGCATGCCGATGGAAACCCCCCGTAACGAATGCTGCGTTCAATTTCGCAGTAAATGACCACCACCGCTCAGATTCACCTGGGAAAACATGAATAAATAAATAAATAAAAATCTCTCCCAAGCCACAAAACTTACCCGCCGTGACTCGAGAGACGCCGAGGCAGCCGCTGAGGACGAGCAGGAAAAATCTCTCCATGATCTCTCAAACGCTCGGACGACGTGCGGTCCCATTTATTTACTCGGGCCGTGTTGCGCTGCTCGGCATCCACGTCTGTTCACGCGTGCAGTCTGGACGGGCAGGAAGGGGGAGCGGCGGGGAAGAGGAGGAGGAGGAGGGGGGAAAACGGCGACTCTTCGGCAACCCTGGGACGGCACCTCACGGCTCACGCAGCTGCCGCGATTGTCTGCAGAGCTGCAGCCAGCATCATCTTCATCATCATCATGGACTGCGCCGTTTCACATGCGTCCAAAAATGTGCACCAGTCAGATCCCTCCTCCAGCTCAGCAGCCTTCGGCTGCATCTGCAGACTGAAACCTCACACACTGGCTTTGTGTGTGAGGTTCCTACCGCTTGGAAATACAGCCGGGCTCGACAAAATAAAAACATTTAGCTAAAAACAACAACAACAAAAAAACCGCTTATTTTCTCTAATCATGCCGAGGATATGTGAATGCAAAGCTTTCCCCGTCGTATGGGTTTGAAATTGCAGCCAAAAGTTGCCGCCAAACACCGAACCTGACCTCTAGAGCGCGGCGCAACCGTGTGGGATGAGCAGCTGATCAAGTGAAAACTTGTCACCAGCAGCCCTCTCACGCCCCTGCTTCGCTTTGCCCACTTGGTGAGCCAGATCGCTCCGAATTATCGCTGCCCACTCTTCTATTAAATATGCACACACTTTCCCACGCAAAACAGTCGCCTCCGTGGAAACGCGTTTTCTCCACTTCGCAGGCAAACACGTGTCTCTTGACTTCGCCACTGAGTTGACACCCGCCTCTCCGCCTCAGGTTTGTTTGCGAAGCGCCCGGAGCGCACGGCGAAGCGGGGCGCAGAGGTGGTGAAAGTCCGCGTTACAGTACCTGACAGGTTCCCCGCAGCTCGCTCCAGGGCTCGAAGCTCTCCGGGATGTTTTGTGTGTTTGTTTCTGCCCGTGTGCGTGTCCCGAGTCAGGAGACAGCCCACTGTCCCCTAGCAGGGTCCACAAGATGTGCTGACTTCGCCCCGCTGTGCGCCTCCATCCACAGCCCGCCGCTGCCTCTGACGTGTTACCAGGGAACAAAGCAGGTGGTGGAGCGAAGGGGTCATTGTTCTGTTTTTAACATGCTTCACTCTCTTCTCCCCTCATCTGCATGTTCGCATGGAAAAAGGAGACAGTGAGATTGTAGGAGCCACTTTGTAACCCATGAAACTTTATCACATTTTGTCATTAAACAATCTCTGACTTTAATGTATTTTATTCCGATTTTGCTACTTAGATATGTAGTGGTTATGTATTTAGTCATTCTTGGCTCGGGATAGCACTGAATACAATCAAATACAATCAATTACTTGGAAGCTGTACACATCTAAACGAGGTTTATAAAACAGTTAAGAGAGACCAGCTAACCTAACATACACTTAGGTTGCAAAACAATTTCCCTATAGCTTTGAACACATATAAATGCAAATTAATAGGTGAAACATGATATTCATGCCTATTGGTGTATTGAATGTTTGTCCTGCTCTGTGCTGGTAATCATTTAAAACAGAGCTGCACAATTTCAGAAACTATTTCTGAGAGTTGAGACTATTAGAATAAATGTTAATGACAACCTTTGTCAGATGAAAACATACTTTTCAACGAGGCCACATTTGTGTATTATAAATATTGTTTTTATCGGTCTGAGATGTCATGTTTTCATCTTACATCATCATAATTAGCTAAAATGATGGCACACAAAACAGGAATTTGTGCATAAATAATCTATACAACGTGTTTCTCTGTGTGAATTGAGATACTGAAATAAATGAACTTTTTCATAATACACAAATTTTTTGATTATGACTGAACAGCCAACTGGAAAAATATATTATCAATACACCGAGAGTGTACACATAACATTTGAAATATTTTACCACGTATTAAACCCATGAAGATCTTTGCAATTACAGTATTAGATATAATTTAATTATGATTCAGCTCTAATTTAAAGTGCTTTTTTTTTTTTAATAAATAGTTCTTTAGATTCCCTGAAGGTTTTTCAAATGTTTTACTTAAGCTTTACCTGTGGATTTTTAAATTCCATTTCACATCCCATTTATGTGCATTAGTGTTAAAATACATGTTCTAATCCTCGAGTTTCAAAGTTAAATCTGCTTTTATTGTGGCTTTTATATCGCTAAAACTGCCTGGTGGATAAATTCAAACGAAGCCCTGCGATATGATCTCCCGACTGAATATTACAGGAACTGAGCTGCAGCATGGAGGAGCATACAGCTTACTCAGGTGTCCTGATTTGAAGCTCAGATACACAAGGACTAAAATGTCAACCGTTACTTTACTTTGGGAGGGGGGAGACTATCGGAGATCTCTCAGTGTCCCGGGCCAAAAGAATGTTAATGGCCTTTAAATTTAGCACTCAGCAAACACATAAAGGACTCAACCCAAGCGGGTAATTTGCTCCTGGAAATTGGCCTCTTTGATACTTTACATTCTTCACCGTTAAATGCAGATGAAGCAGAAAGTCAGCTGTAAATCTCATGTCTTTGTGGCTGTTCAGGTTCATGTTTGTTCCTGTGAGTTTCCCCTCGGTGAGCAGAGGCCTGGTTTGTCTCAGTGTGTCTGTTTGTTCTTTGCTGAGGGAGAGACGTTGGTAAGCTGTCCTAATAAAAGTGGGAGCAGGAGGCCATGAAGTAGAACGTCAGAGTAAAGATAGAGTTTACTTTCACCCTGCAGCCCTTTGAAGCATCACTTCTGTTGATGCTGATGTGAGCCTCTCTCAGCGGGCTTAAGGCAGAGTCTCCATCCGAACCTGTGAGGGTTTGACGGTCAAAAGGGATCAAAAAGTGGCTTGGAGATGAATTTTCTCACACTTAGACTTTCATTTTCAAACATTCATCAAGTCAATTGGCTTGAAGAACTTTTTCCATTCCCCCTTGAATATATTTAATCTGAGATCATTTTATGGAGATAGATGGGCGGCAAAGATCTAACATTTTCCCCTTGATTACATTAATGAAGCAATTCACTTTCATAACTGGTGGTGTGAATTGTGCAGCTCTCTAGGTGCTCTCCTTGTAAGGCCTAATATTTTAAGTGTTTGCCCATGTGTTTACAGTTGAGCTTTATTCTTTCAATTTTCAGACGATGGACTGAACAGAGTCCTGTGAGATGTTCACAGCTTTGGTTATTGTTCTGCAAGCAAACTCTTTAAATGTCTCTGCAACCTTCTGCTTTCTGTTTGTTCACTAATATCCTCTGAGGGTTTCACAAAACAGATGTACTTCTAATGACTTGGAATTAGACACAAGCAACCTTTATTTACTACTAAGTAATTGTTTGCACTGGAATTTTGATTGGGGTATCATAATGAGGGCTAAAACAAAATCAACCACCTTTTTGAGATTTATTCCATAAATAAATTGAATTTAACATAAATGTTATGCACTATTTTATGTAGGGTTATAAAATCCTAACTAAAAACAAATTTATGTTTCTTATTGTAACATAACAAAATGTGGAAAATAATCCAGCGTTTTAAATTCTTTGAACGAAATGTGACCATTGTGGATTTAAAGTATTTTTTTTTATCATTCAGTTTGTTTAAAAGTCAGAGTTTATGGACGTTGGAATAAAAGATATAGTCATGGCCCAGCAACCTACTGCTGGGAATAAAAACTCTTTGATTGGTCAGCAGAAAATCTTAATCCCAAACCTCTATTATGGGACATATATTCATTCTTTAGCTGGAAAATATAAAATCCTGTACATATTACAGGCTGGGAGCATCATCCCATGGCTATTAAAGACAATTGATAAAATTTTTTAATGCATTTAATTTAAAATTGCTGAGGCATCCAATGATAATCAATTTGACTCACAAAATATGGGCATCACCAAGCATTACAACCAGAGTGGGTTATTAAAAAAAGAGAAAGATGAGGGCTGGGACACAGTTGCTAAAATCCACGACTTGAATTGGCATTTCTTTCTTTAAACACAGAACAAATCAGCAAGTTGGACACCTTGCCATGAATATTTTACACGCATCAATATTTCGCGACTTGACACTGGAGCTTACGGCGACTTTTCTGCCTCTCAGAATGATTTTGGATTATGAGCTCTGGCAGGTCGCTCTGAGGTGGCAACCCGGACCAGGATGCAGAGAGGCCAGGATGGCAGGTTTTGTTCCTGTCTCAGCCTGATAAGATTGGGAATCCGGCCCAGAGAGAGGAGATTCAATAAATACAAAGCTGTGCCAACTGGAGTTGGAGGGAGGGTGGAGGGAAGGGCTGGGCGGAGAAAAATGATAATTTATTCATAAAGTTTCGAAAACCCTCTCCGACTTTTCTGCTTCTCTTTAGTCTCAGTTTGAAAAGTTTGATTGGCACTCAGTGTTGACACATTAAGACGCTCCAGTCCATTAATTCTGCTGACACGTGGAGCAGCTGTAGCTGCAGATGATTGAGTTCTTGTTCGTAATCCCATTACAGCGCAGCAGATTCAGAGTTCATTTGCAGCTTTGTGCAAAGACATGCTTCCATCTGAAAATGGGACAAATCAGAATTGGCAGTAGCTCGGCGACTCAAAGCTCCTCATGGCAGCACATCAAGGGAGAAAGTTTTAACGGAAAAAATAACAAATATTAAAGTAATTTTAACTGGCACAAAAAAACAGCAAACAAATCTAACAAATCTGCTGTAAGAAGAAGAGAGAGCACTCTTCTGTGTTCAGTCTATTAATACTCAAAGGTTAGATGAAGAGAAGCTTTATGATGAATAATAAAACAATTTAGTTACATTTGTTAAATGGTCGTCTTATTTTAGTCCAGCTCAAAACGTAGGCTTGTTTTTCAAGCTTTACTGCTAATTATCTGCTCTAATGTAAAACTTGATTGTCACATTTTTAAACTAATTTGTCTTAAAACTTATGAAAGGATAGGATTCAGTATTTTATTGAAGCCAACATAAAATTTTATACTTATTTGACCCAGCAGATAACAAATACAATACAAAAATTGAAACATTACCAGACTAAAACTACACACAACTGATTAAAGAAATTTTAACTTGCTTGAAACATATACACTATTAGGAACTTGCAGGTCTTCCAGAGGCCAACCAGAGAATATTTTTTAGATTTATTGTCTAAGTCTAAAAAAAGTTGGAAAGGGACTGGCGTCAGTTTTCAGACAGTAGCCAGAGTAAGAAAGAACAGAGCTTCTCCACCAAATTCTGTCTTCATGAACATGATCATTCCCAAATCCATCTCTTAGTTTGGATGCTAGCTGATTTTTTTGCACAAGCAGCTCTCTGATTGGGCCGTGGTTGAAGAGGGAAGGAGTATCATAGGATGATATCATCTTTCTAGTATATTACATAAATATTCATAAAATAGCAGCATGAGCAATGTGTTGCTCTTTACCACAAAGAGCCGCCAAACTGGTTTGTTATTTCATCTGGAGATGAAAGTGCTCCAGTGCTGCTGCTTCTTCTGCCGCAACTTGTAGATGTTCAGAAGTTCTCATTTGGATCACAACCAGATTCCTCATGCACTAACTACACTCAAAATAAGGAGGCTGATATAAACTGAACATTTAAAGTTGCTGAATATGGGGACATGGGCGATGAACTTCTTTTCTCAGTGAGAAAGGTTTCTGATGAATAAAGAGTTGAGTCCACAGACATGAGCTCAGAAGAAAAGTTAAGTTGTGGGCTGGAGTAGAAGTAGATCAGACTACAGGGTAATCATGCAGTGTCATGCAGTCATCTTCTGTGTTGCCTTTTAATATGAGTCCTAGAGTAACATTTTAATTAATAGCTCCGTGGAAACTCACACAGCCTGATATAGGTTGGTTTCTGTTAGAGACTGAGAAGGTTGAAGGTCAGAATCTTCGAGAGCCAGGGTAGACAAAAAAACAACTACTGAAGTCATAATTCTGATGTAGAAATTCAGTGCAACTAGAACAGCAGCTTCAAATCCATGCAGCTTTGACTGAGTTTCCACAGAAAGAGGAGTTTGGATGTGAGAATGACGTCAAATGTCCTGAGTTGGGCACTTTGTAGGTATATATTTGTAATGTAGCATCATTATCATGCACTCCAACACTAAAGATATATGTTTCCATGCAGACATTGTGCATCCACCCTGTGTGTATTTAGTGGAATGGGATACAGAATGACAGAGAAGCAGAGAGACTGTTATTACTCAAGTTCTCAACACATTTCCTGAGCACGGCAGATAAATCTGAGAGATTAAAGTTGAGTTGGCTCCTGGTTTTGGGTGGACTTCTAATTGATTTGTTGGACTTGAGGCCAAAAAATCTCTACAAACAGATCATAAGACAAAGATGTAAAGTGTGATGAAACTTGGCGGAACAAACTGTTCATCCACTGTTGATGATTTGAACTCGTTTCCTCACTGTGGTTGGGTCATGAAGCAGCCGCCATGTAAGTCAGGATTTCTGGGTTAGGCAGAAGACAGCTTGGTGTTGAATCATGATCTCATCAGATCCTCACTTTGAGTGTGATCTGGTGATTTTGGCGTCTGAGTCAACTGTTCTGCTGCGAGGCATTGTGAATCATCAAGAGATACTGTTTCCAGAAAGGAGTGTGTGTCAGCTGCAAAAACATTTGTCAAACATGGCAAAGCAGCAACAAGATGGATGGCAGAGAGAATCACTGCCATCCTCCAGTCTCCTCTTCCTCCCCTCATCTTTTTCTCTTAAAAAAAAAATATATATATATATTTAAGGTTCCTTCAGCATGTGCAATGGGTCAAAACAGCAGGCCTTGAGCTGTATAATCACCTTTTTTGTGCTTGATTTTCCACCTTAGCCGTTGTTTCCCACTGAATACTGAATTCATGCGCCGACTCCTGACGTTCTGCCTAATGAATTCCAACTCCTGACAGCTTCCTTTGTGATGAGATAATCAATGTTATTCACTTCGCCTGTCAGTGGTTTTAACTGTGCTGCTGAGTGGCAGACGCACATTTGTCAATTAGCTGGATTTTGTCAGAGAATATCTCCCTGACAATGTAATTATTAGGCTCTCATTCTGCCTGTTCAAAGCATTGCTGCGCTTACTTTCTGCAGTGAGGTTTTATAAGTATCTGAAATATATTTAAGCCTTCCTGCCTGCAGATAAAGGGTGAAGGTCAGAGGACTGGAAATAACTGAAAGCCAAAGTCGAGGCTGGATTAAGACGTAAAGAAAATATAAGTAAGGAGAGAGGTGGATGTAAAGATATAAAACACCTTCTTCTGTCTCCTCCTCGTCCTCCTCAGCTCCTTGTTTTAGTTAACTGGTTCTGAGGAATTAAAAACTCATTAAACTCAGTTTCAACTCCTGACCCTTAGATTGGCTTATTTCTCTGCCAATTGTTTGGCTTTCTCTTCTGTTATCATCTTAAAATTGTGGAAGTGCTTTTTCTACCCATTCCCAGCCTATCGCCCCCTCTTAGTTCAGCGATCTCTTTGAAAATGAGTTTCCGATATCATCTCGCAGCCTTTTAAGATATTCCCTTTTGAGATTTGAGACTTCAGGTCAGAGGGGTTCTGCATGCAAAAAACAAACCAAAAAAAAAAAAAGAAAAAGAACATGAAACAAACAGAAGAAGAGACAGCAGGATTCACAGCTTTGACGCTTTAACTAACACCCTACGTGGCTGTGCACTGCTGAAATGAGTGTCACGGGTGAGTCCAACTCGACTGATTTCACTTTCAGAAATAGTTACAGTGCAGCCAGAGCGTTTTTTCTCTCTCTCTCTCTGTGAAGACAGTTTAATTGGGCGCATTTTGCATCTCAGAGCACAACTGCAAGCTACCTTTTTTTTTTCTTTTTTAAAGAGGCCTAATTTGAATAAAACTGTCTGACTCAGCTGCTTCACCTATTCATCACACATGTAATCTCTATTGAAATGAGGAAAAGTTAATGCCTGCTTGGTGGAAAGAATATAACAAGTTTCTGTTCATTGAGTATTGTTTAAAGATGTCAGCAGCAATGAGAAGGTTTTATTGCCATGATAACATCACCAGATGGTTCTGCAGCCATCAGAAATTGAGCTTACTTGCAAGATCCAATTGGAAATATGTACATTCAATTTCAAGACCACTTTAAATGCAGAAAAACACCACAGAATTACTTTTCACCTTCAAGAACTGCTTTCCTGCCAGGTTCCTTAAATATGTCCTTCTGGACCATAGCATGAATGCTGAAAAAATTACTATATGACAAGATAAATTATCATCTATAATTCATGCTTACCTGTTAAGTTTAATGTTAATATTCTTCATAATTCTCATTTCTGTGCTTGGGGATCTTGGTACAGAGAGTTGTTCGATCTGAACCTTGGTTCCATTTCCTCTTTCATTCTTGTCAGATTAATATATATATTAAAGTTAAAATATGACTAAAATCAGTTTCCTTTGCCTGCTGAATGTTGGTCCGATCTTTCATAATGTTGTAGTAGTATTTTGAATGTTAATTTCTCGAAAGGTACAACTATTGTTGTACCTTTCGGGTACAATAAAAATTGTTTGTTTGTTAGAGATTTGTCTGTGTATTTCTGTAGCCCAATTACTCACTGATTAATGAAAATGAATACTTGATTACACCGATTACTAGCTCCCATTGATTCTTATCAGAGTTGTGAATGAAGTGTAATTATCTCTGATTGGTTAAATACATCCTAATGTTGAGAGATAGACTGGAATCTCATTATCTTTCTTTAAATGTGCGACACAGATTGCTCAGAGAAAATTTAAATTTTTTTCTTCAGACTGCTTTTGATAGTGATTTATTTATATAGTTTGGCATAGTCTGCTCACTCTACAAAACAGAAAAGATTAGATTATTCCCAATGGGACTACCAAAGCTGCTGTTGATCCAATACCTACCAAAACAATCAGGCCATTGGCAACATTTTTCCCATAGCCTTCATCAAAGCTGGACCCGCCTGTACAGAGAGCTCTCAATTTGCACTGATCAGCTGAGATGAAACAACAAGGATTGATTGGGAAAACTCCTCTGAGATGCTTCTGCTTTGTGACACTTTGACTCCAAATCCACTGAAGACTCAGTTCTCCTAAGCCACATTTGTATGGATAGAGGAAAGAGGGAAGGAGTATCATAGGATGACATCATCTTTGTATATTACATAAATATTTATAAAATAGCAGCATGAGTGATGTGTTGCTCTTTACCATAAAGAGTCACCAAACTGGTTTTTTATTTCATCTGGAGATGAAAGTGCTCGTTTTACTCATGTCTCAGGGGTCTGTGACTGTGGACTGTGACTGTCCTGGTTGGCACTGATGGAGCTGTCACATCCACTGTTGTCACTGATGCTCCCACTGAGAAACACTCACACAGTTACCGGCTTCAGAAATGGGTTTCATGAATAAAAATACACTTATGTACTTTTATTGTGCAAGAAGTTCTGTGTCATCTGTCATTTCTTTAGATGCTTGTCAAGTGAAAAGGAAACATGGCAAGTCTTCTAACAATCTGAAAGTGGGGCATGTATGTCGATCCAACCCCCTTCCTTCTGACATTCCCTAAAAAAAAAATAATAATAATCCTTTACAACAAACTGTATTGAGAGTCCACTTGTGTATAATTTGTGTGAAGGCTTTAGAATCTTGTTTATAGACAAACAGCTCCATGAAGACCAAGGAACACATCAGAAATTTTGGAGATGGTTGAAGCAGGCTGAGGTTATGAAGCAATATTCCCAAATAGGAAAATCTGAGGTTGCACCATTCAATCCATCATCAGAAAACAGCAAGAATGTGACACAACTACAAATCTACCAAGCGATCCACCTCAAGTGACAGAATGGGCAACGAGAACCAAAATCAGAGGAGAAGCCAAGAGACCCACAGTAACTCCAGAGAGGCTGAGGGGATTCACAATGCAGGTTGAACAATATTTGATTTAATCTGCTTTTGCCTTTCTGACTCACTTCCATGTTTCAGATCATCAAACTTAACTTTAAGATCAGAAAAATGTAACATGAGTAAATAGAAAGGGAGTATGAAAGAGAAGGGGAAATAAAAGTTATGTGTTATATATATATAAAACAACTTTGCCTCATATGAGAAAGGAATTCCCTCCATCTGTTAAGTTACAAATTAACTGGTTTAACTGTCAAGACTCACATCTGATGAAGAGCTTGACTCTAGAAGTAGGCCACAATATCTCAAAAAGCAAAATATCATGACCTGGTCTAAATAATTTCAAGAACAAGCAGGAAATAAACTCATTGACACATTAACCTCTAAAGGGTTACCATGACATTTCTAAAGGTGAGGTAGTCCAGCGAACTACAGTGTGAGCCATTATCCAGTGGTGAACCTTCCAAGGACTGGTGAATTTAATAAAAAACTCTGCTCATCTTATGACAGAATGGGGAACAGATTCTGATTAGAGTTAATTGTTATCCTGGCATTTTTAACACTTAATTGAAACCTATTCTGTTGGTATTGTTAAGCCAGAATTTTTTTTATCTTTCTTTATTATTATGTTGTAAGGTTCTCATTCATTGGAGCTTATTAAGCCATAATTATGCAACTAATATGGATCTTAATGAACAGTTAATGGCTGATTTGTGTGCTGTAATACAAAACGCTATTCTTCTGAGATACTTGAGTTGATTTGCCATAAAACTTCCCATCTGCCTGCTTGCCAATGTTACAATCCCTTCCTGAACCTTTCCCTGTGTTTGTTCTCACTGACCTTATTCAGCTTGCACCTCCTCCTCTCTATAAGAAATCCATTTGATCAAATCTATGGAAAAAAAAGAAAACCCAGAGTCTTAATAAAGAGTAAGATTTCTTTAAAGCTCTCTCCAGGCCAGCAGATGTCCATGTGTGGATCTACTTCCACGCAACATGTGCACCTATGAAAAGCTGAAGATTAGCAAAATAGATGGCCATCGCTCACAGAAAACGACTAAAAGCAAATAATAGCAACAGGAGGATCGCTCTGAGCAACGTTACGCAGCCACGCTGAAGTTGAGGGGGTGGATTCAGTGGATGAAGAAATGTAATTATGGACACAACGATGTTGTCATGTGCCTTCTGAAATAGCACATTGGTTGGTGTGTTTGTGTGGTTTCACCATCATTCTGCTTGGATTGCCTATGGCACAGTGAACTCACGACTGTTCATTTGTTGGATGATGCTGCAGTTGTTCTCTGATAAGCTCCTTTTTCACTTTATTCCATCGTATTTTATATCAAGACGTAGTTTTCCATTATTGTTTACACACGTGTGTTCAGTTGGAGCAGATTTGTATGTTGCTCCAGTCTTGGTTTACTTGAGATCCACAAAGGCATGCATGAAAAAAATAAGACTGTAGGATCATATTGAGTCTTGGAAAGTATATATGAAATTCAGTAGCTTTGTAAATTTACATCTCTCCTTGTTGCTATGAAAGTTCTGTAAATTTTCTGCATCAATGCTCAACAACATCCAGATGTTTCCCTCCTCTTTTTGGTTGCATCCTACCCATCATCCTCCTCTCCTGTCTCTCAGTGCTGAGCTCAAATTTAAAGGTTCACAAGCACCAGTTTGTTGGAAATAAGAACTCTGAAGCAGAGGTCTGTAGGCTTATTGGCTGTTACATTTGTCCACCACATTTGAATTTAAATTTTACTTTAGCAATGCCGATGATTTCAAATCTGTCTCTATAAAAGATTCCCTTTCACATTGGCTAAACCAATGGCTTTTTGGACTGACATGAAGAAAAAAATTGACTCATGCCAATGTCATTACCGTCGTGATAATCAGCTTGAAATCATCCAGACAGCCGATCTGAAGTGCAGTGTTTAAATTGTGCGAAGCATGTGTCTGGTGACATGTCACGGTCGGCTTTCTTACAGGGACTAGACACGATTTGTCTCATGAAATCAGAGTTTGCGTCTGTCAACGTTTTCTGCTCCCCTCACACTGGCTCTGCTGGGTTTTCTTGTCTGCATATCTGCTCAAGTGTCTGTATACTGAGGAAAGGAAAGTGTTTGTATTCAGGGAAGAGCTGCAGGAGGAACCGCAGCAAGGCTCCTAATCCAAAGCCGGTTTTCCTGCAGGCGCCCCCTCATTTCAACTCCAGGACCAGCAGGTCACTTTCACACACCTACACCGTTTAAAATTCTTTTGTTCAGCCGACAAAGAATTTGCGCTGGGCACAGCTGTTGTACAGCATTGGCAACAAAAGCTTGAACTTTAAGTGTGGAACATCTTTAGCAACAGAATAACCAGAATATCTTAGAAACATGCACAAACATATTTGATTTCACAATGTTCTTTTATGCTACAAATGGTGTCATGCTCAGAAGTAGGACACCACCAGACTATTTTTGTTATTAGCAAGGAAAAAGGGTACACTGAAATACAAATAGTGTTTGCAATACTAATATTGACATGTTAATTCCCTTGATCCTTTTGTGATTTTGTCAGATTGTAATCACAAATCTTTAGTAAAATTTTTTAAAACTGTAAAATAGAAATAATATTTGAAATTATTGGGCAACGTTTTGGCTAATCTTCACCAAATACATGAACTTTAAGAAACACTTGATTATGCCACCACCATGTTTCAGTGTGGGAAGACTATATTCAGTGTGATGTGCAATATTAGTTTCCATCACACATGCTGGTTTGCATGTAGGTTAAATTTGTCAAAAGTTAATTTAACTGAATCTGGTTTGCTCTGTCCCCTACATAACTTGTTGCAAAACTCTCTTCCACAGATGTGATATTTGTCAAGTGTCGAAATTTTGTAGATTTTGTTTTAGAATCTAATCCTGCTTTAAACAACTTTCTCCCTGACCTCTCTGCTATTTTCCTTGGTCTTAAATCACAACCACAAGTGTCAGTGACATGTCACCAAGTGAACTGTGTTTGTTAGTTAAATTAGTTTCACTTGATTTTATCTAGGGGTACTAAAGTAAGGAAGGCTAAGTAAATATCTGTCACACATGTGCATTTCTACTTTAAAAGGCATTTTAAATAGCATATTCTTTTCTTTTAGTATTAAAATGCTTATTTGAAAATTGCTTTTATTTTTGCTGAGGTTAACTTTGTGTGAGATCTAAAACATTTGAATGTGAAAAAAAAAGAAAACTGAAAATTATCTGGAAGGAGGTAAACACTTCCATGGCACATATAGAACCGTGGCAGACAGCAGACATGATAAATCCGAACTTGGAAATGCCCTGTGACTTTGGACTTAACATGTGAAAGATTTGATATGAGAAGTTGTATTTGAATGTTTTTTTTCTTTGAAGCTCTGAATTTACGGCTTCCAGATATAACCCAAAAGCAGCTTGCAGAGCAATTAGTTCGGTTGTGTGAGCCATTTTACTGCTGACTAACCCTCCAGACTGCAGGAACAGTTTCCCCAGTTTTACCGTTAATGAGCAAGAAATACTTCCAGTACTGATAACTTAAACATTCATTGGTGATGGTGTCAGATATTGACTAATTGGTTTTCCTGTTGACATGCTTTCTCTCTCTTTCCAGTATCTTTACCTAAACCTTATCGAGATTCAGCAATAAATATGTAATTTATGCTTCATAGTGGAGTCAAATACACAAACAGGCAGTCTTTTACCTCTCTGTTGACCCTAATTGTTGTCTCTTTGCGTCTCCCTTGTTTTCTTTTCCCCCTCATTGTCTCTGTGTCGTGCTGATTATTCCTGTTAGACATTATTCAGGCTGACAAAAACCTGCCTGCTGCGAGCTGATACGGCCACAGAGCACTGCTCCAACCTCCCTTCTCTGATCTGATGCCACACACACACGGTAAATCCTCTACATATTTAGCACACTATGAGGTGTGTGTTCAGAAACCTGGTCAAACCAGTAAGAATAGAAGCATTAACACCTAAATTGTTTTCTTTTTCTTGGCCAGAGAACAAAAAGAAAAGTATTTTGTTCATAAAATATTACTGATTTTGTCTGGCCTTGATGAGATGCATTGAGAAAATGACTAAAATGAGAGTGATGGATGCACACAGGCGATAGGTGACAGTGAAAAATAGGAGGACATCAATAGTTCTCGCAGTGGCACATAACAGATGAGGATGTCTGCAAAGCAAAAAATAGACAAAATGGTGTCTTATTTTTGTACGGCCTCAGTGGAAGTCAGTCCCATATAAAGTCTGCTGCATGTCATTATCCTACTTAAGCAGCCATGAACTGAAGCTGCAGTTACACATTTGAAAAATATTTATGTAAATGTAGTTCAACCGGAGTGGCCTTACTTGTGCTTGTAACTGTCCTGGGTCAGATGGGAGTGAATGATCAAAATCATATTTTGATAAATAAATGAAGAAAAAAAAGAAGCAAATTGGTTCAAAGCTGACAATTATTATCTGAAGTATTCCAGTCAAAAACAAAGATTTTTTTTGTTTGTTTTAAATCAGTTGGATGAGTCTTTATGTCTAAGAATGTCTTCACTTATTGTGAAGTCAGATAAATGAAAAGCATATATTTTTGTACAGCAAATATGCAAAATGTTTCACAACAAAATCAATCAACTGCTGTTTGAGATTAATATTCATACTGCATTTGTGTCTTTATATACTGTATTTGTTTGCAACATTATAGTCCTATCATTTTTAACAACAGAAAATATATTTTACAGGAAGATTTCATTAGAGTTAAACAGAAGCTACAGTGAAAAAGCAGCTTGTGCATCACTTCGGGGCCTCCAACACGTGTCATTTCTCTCAGGCTGATCTC
This sequence comes from Alfaro cultratus, assembly GCA_903066825.1. Classification (NCBI taxonomy): domain Eukaryota; kingdom Metazoa; phylum Chordata; class Actinopteri; order Cyprinodontiformes; family Poeciliidae; genus Alfaro; species Alfaro cultratus. Next base: position 86,228 of record CAEFZX010028955.1, read on the forward strand.
AGTGATGCACACAGAGGTATTTAGGTCCAGCAGCAGCTGTTGTGTAGCCGCCTGCTCTTTACAGAAAAACGTCACATGAGCTGTAACAAGAGAAAATCACCTTCTACTGACATTTTCTGTTATCTGTACTGTTAAAAGCATTCAGAACTCATAAACTTTTCCATATGATGTTACTCATAAACTGAAAGGTTGGTGTTATTTATACATATTGTATGTGTTAGACCCACATAAAGTAACTGTGAAATGACGGAAACCAAATAAAACGCGCAGGCAGACACCACTGCATGTACAAACAGTTTTTATTAGTTTTTAACAAACAGAATCTGTCTGATATGCGTCAGAAACAACATGATGTTTATGAAGCAGGTGATTAAACTCTCCCCTCTCCACTGAAGTAGACTAAAAGGCTTTCTGCTGAAGCGGCGTGCTGCTTGCTGTCACTTGTAGAATATACTAGGGTTTCTCTCTGACTGCTGCGTGAATGATGAGAGACACAACTGCAGAGTGGGAGTTGGCAGCTGAAAGAGGTTAGCCCAGAGCGACCTCCATTAGCTGAAAGAGAGCAAGAGAGGAAGTCTAATGTAAGCGGAGCAAATGCCGGCCACGGCTCCTAGTTCTTTAGGACTGACGATCATAAGAACAGGGAATCACTATCCTCCACCGCTGTTGACCTTAGAGTGCTGAACATCAAGAGAGCGGAGTTATGGAGTGACTTTCTGACTTTAGCGAGGCTCTTTCTGAAAACAAAGAGCTAATTTTCAGATGTGTGGTCATCCTGTGTTCTGGGAGTGACATCAAAGCTTTATCTGTGATTATTGTTATCATTTCTCTAATTTCACATAAAATCATTTCAAGACTTAACATGTTATGTGAACATTTCTTAGAATTAAGCCGAATATTTAATAGGGTTTCCATATTTCTTTGCTTGTCTGCACACATATAATCAGACAGTGGAGAAAAGGCAGCACACCTTTCACATAAATTGTGCTTGATGAAGGACTTTTATGCAGACATAGAAAGAAGAAACAAATGATGCCTCTTAAAAGAAATAAAAACATATAAAGTAAATCAAAAGGCCAAGGAAGAGCAAGGAAAAAGAAATGGAAATTGACTTGTCGTAAGGCCTTTCTGAGAACAACTAAAGGCTGCTTCTTTACAAAGACCTGTATTACGACATAATTTAAATACACAAGGAATTTGTCGCAGGAAGGTTTTTCTTCATGTGAAACAGATGAAAAAAAAAATTGTCTCCATTAGTCGATGAGTAAGATGTGGTGGACACCACTGACAGTTCGCCAGTCCTTTAAAGGGCAGCACACGGACACACAAGACAAACTACTATTCACATTTATTCACACCTGATGACAAATTAGACAGGTTAATTAAGCTAACATGCAGGTCTTTTGACTCGGAGGAAATCAGTATATGCATAGATGATAAAGTGCAGAGGAGAAGCTGCAATAAACAGCAAACTATATTCAAAGTCCAGTCCAATAGGTACAGTATGTAAATACTAACACTGTTTTACTGATATAAAATGTAAAATAATTTTAACGTTTTATGATTTGTTTAAATATGTCGTAAGGCCCAAATAAAGTAAACAGTCCAATCTATTTAAAATGTAGACTATTGGGATTTCAGATTACAACTACTAAGAGTCCTTAAAGGATTTAGCTGGAACTTACTTAACATTGAACATACAATGTTAAGTATGTTCCTGTACCTTTATAAAGCATAAAGGTATAGGAAGTTTGCAAATAAAAATTAGAAGTGCTGATTCTCAACCTTAAGTTGACTGATAGATTTAAGCTGGTCTCTAAATCCTTATAATTTATTCTCACACAAAGTTAAGTGATCTCAGATAAGTGAAATAAAATGGATAGATGAATGATAGATAGCGCACCATTCCCCATAATAATAAGAAAAGAAAAATATTTTTTTTGTTTTTTGCCAAAGCACCACAGAAAAACATCTCAACTTATCCACTGGATTCTAGAGTTTCTATTTTTGCCTGTGTTTGGTCATCTCTGTCCCCAGCTGACCTGCCAGTTGTCATATTGCCATCTGCTTCAATCTATCTAATGAAGGTTTATTCTTCTCTGGCATCCTGAGAAATGACTCTTCCCCACTGGCCTAATCAGCCTTCAGGAGCTCCAGCCCCTAAGGCAGCATCTGTTTTGAGTTGTGTCCAGATTGGTCACTTCATAAACACTCAGCCTAATGAAGGAAAGAGCAGGCCGTTTGTACTTGTGCCTCCTTTTCTGAAAAAATACACATCTTCAGGTCTAAATGTGGTGCACTCAGAGGGCAGCCTGCAGGGTCAAGGTTGAGTTGATCCTTTTAACATTCAGTTCTGAGAAAAATGCTTGAGTTCTGAATTATTTCTCCCTTTGAGAAAGTGCTTCGCAGTCTTCAGCAGTGTCTTAAGCTTGGTTTTCACTGACTGCTTTGTGTGTGCAGTCTCTCACGCCACTAGGTAAGTTTTCAGAATATGAATCATGTCTACATTCAAAGCTACAGCAAAAATGATTGTAAACTGGATTTTATTTGGTTGTTCTTGTGTTTGACCCTTTTTTCGCAATTGGTCGTTGTTCTTTCAGTATATATTCTGCCAACCATATTCTGTTCATTCATAAATTCTTTTCACTGCTTGTTTTTTGTTTAATCCACTTCATCTATTATTTTTTAGACATGACTTTACTCACCATAGTTATTAGTGTAAACTCGACCAGTGGAAACTGAAAACAATTACCTTTTTATAAGTTTTGAGTGAAAAATCTTGTGACACAAAATATGTTTTCGTCATCTCACTTACTACTCTCAGCAATAATGCCCATTGCTGGCAATACTGCTGCTTTCATGGCCTTAGTAACTAAAAGCTTCTCTGAAACTGAATGCTACCCCCTTCCTGACCCTCACAGCCTTTACACTGTGTGTTTGCAGCCAGATTCACTGTTACTCTGTGTGTTATGTTGCATATTATTGGTGTTTCCCATTTGATAGTACAGTAGTCAGCTATGCTACAATTTTGTTTTGGCATATAATGTTTTGCTGCCATAGATACACAGAGCTATTTAAGGCAAACTGGTTGCAGTCTTTTATTTCATGAACGTATCATCAGAGAAAGCGCTTTCTGTCTTGTAGGGGTGAATGTATTCATGAGAGGCACTCATTTTGCCCCAAAGTTTGTCACAAAGTGGTGTAGATTTGGGCACAAAAATTACCATAGGATTTGTTCCACATCTGATTTATGGACCTGTGTGCATAGTGGCCTATCCTAGCAAGCAGATAAATGGGTGTTGATAAATGGATTGCATGAAACAATCATAAATTAACAACCACAGTCATATATATATTCATAGTCACGTGCTGGAAGAGGTCCTCTTTCTAAAGAGTCTCCAGACCCTTATGAGTTTATCACGGCAGAAGATCCGCAGAAATTACAATGAAATCACATTTTCTAATCCTCAGTGGTCCCTGTTTGAATGGGCATTTCCCAAATCTTCCTTTGAAAGGAACCACTTTCCAAAAGCCCAAGCCTGGAAAGCTATCACTTTGGAGCAACAGGTTTTTCTCCTTTAAATGTGATTCTAGATGTTGGTACAACTCAATAATGAATTGCCTGGGAAGATAAAATAGAGAAAAGCCCTGTCTCCTGTTCATAAGCACTTTATATGTTTTTTCAAATCTTGCAAGGCTATGTCTGGAAATTGTTTTGTACTAAAAATATTTTGTCATGCTTAAGCTTAAATTTATAATTGTCCTTTTAATAGTTGTATAAGTTCATACTGACAAAAACTTGAATACAGCTGTTCATGATATGAATCCTGGAGTAGGATGTGAGTGTACCCCATGGTCTGGTCCAAACTGGTCTCACCCATTTTGTCTGATCTGGGTCACAGGTGTGACACCATTATCATCAGACCATCAGCATTTTTCTTTTTCTTTTAGATCTTCCCCAGAATAATAATAATAATAATAAATAAAATCAACCAGCATACAAATGCCTCTGGAGATTAAATACTGTCCTGAACATACAGGTGTGCAGGTTTGCTTTAACATGATACCAAGATGAGAAGACAACAGCAATAACTTTAGAGAACCAATTATTGCTTCCCCTCACTGTGGGTTATGAGACATTCAGAGCACATTTTTGTGAATTGGTGCTATACCAGTGTTTCTCAATACAGGCCCTCAGGGACCACTGCCCTGGGTGTTTCCCTTCTGCCACACACCTGACCTGAATAAATGGGTTACTAACAGGCTTCTCCAGCAGTTGATTGCAGGAGCAAATGCAGTCATTCGAATCAGGTGTGCCGGATCAGAGACATGTCTAAAACATGCAGGGCAGTAGTCCTCAGGGGTTGGGAGGGAGAAATACTGTGATATATGAATGAATCTGACTGAATTTAACTGAATGCAGTCTCAGTGGAGCCCCAAGTGTTTGTTAAAATGCAGTTATAGCTCAACGTGTCGCCGTTGTCACAAGCTGGTAAATGATGCACAGCCACACTAGTAAGTTTATAAAGAATAAAAAGCCTAAAGTTGCTATAAGTGTTTTGTGTTGAGATGTTGAATCAGTGATGAGTGACTCTTGTAATTTGACTTCACAACAGAAATGTGGCAACATTTCTCCCCTTTTGTCACAAAATGAAGCAGTGTATAATATTAGTATGTTGTGCAAAAGTGATACACGGATAACCTTTTTGTGACTGAGTTACTTGATGTAGACCTGCTTCAGAGCCTCTCCATGAATCCCTAATACAGCTCTGTGCAGATAATTTAATTCTTATATCGACAGATGCTTGAGAGAACCGAGTTCGGTCAGAGCAGGAAAAGTCGCTGATTTATGTCTCTGGGGGAGTTTGTGTTGCTGATCATCTGTAGGCTGCAGAACTTTCCAGCAGCTTATGACGCTGTGTTTTCAAGCAAACCTGATTTATACGGTTATTCTCGGTGAAGTAAGCCCCAGCGACAATGGTGGTAAATTTCCATTTAGAGGAGTTTTATTGAGGCTGCAGAAATGATAAAGCAAATGATTTATGATTCTGCTCAATCTAATCCCCTTCCAGGATGGGTGAGAAGTAACGGGGTGGGGGGTTTGAACACCAAGTTCTTTCTGAAGCAATGAAGAGGCCAGTTCGGCAAAATTGAAGATGGTGTATGTATGGAGATGAGAGCGGTGTGCAATGCAAATAGACACAGGTTTTGTGTGCTGAATATTAACACTTTAACATGACAAGAGCGATGCATCACAGATCACAATCTTCACCGTCTGATCCTTCTGCCAGCTGCACCAACTTTACCCACGATGAATGTTATCAATCTGACAAACCCCCGCTGTTCCCATTAGATCCCATCTATCAGGGTGAGAGTGTGACTCCGAGCATGAAGGTTAAAATCAACTTGAAGCCAAATATGCATCTTTTTCTCCCAGACTTGCCATATCAGAGCGGCATCTGCCGATGTCCTCTGGCTATTCGGCGCTCATTAGCAGACGGGCTGGTGTAGGAGACTTTTTCCATCTGGTGGCCTCGAGCAGAATGCACTGTACTCCAGAGCTCAAGTGGAGGATTACTGCAGATCAGGGAGCTTGACATACAAGGACAGTGTTGTGCAAAAGTTTCAAATCTTCAAACACTTCACGTGTTGCGGCCAATAAGATGGTATTCGTCAACAGATCTGCAGGACTTCTGATGATCTTTCAAAGATTGTTTGTTTATTCAATCTGGGATTTTAGCTTAGAATTGAAATCATTTTTAACTTGTACGATGTGGTATGAAATAGAGTGATAGTCTGCCTGTCTGTCATGGGATTTCTCTGCTTGCTGTGCTCTGGTATAATCAGGCAGGAGACCCTCGCCATTAACCTTCCAATGGAACATAGTGAAAAGTTCCTAATGCAAGAAAATCTTTCTGAAATCTTTGTGCACACACAAAAAATACTACATATTATTTAAATTAATGTTAGTGTGGTCCTTGGTCTCTATTATGTTTATGTTCATAAATGTTCTTCACTAATTTTATGAGGTATTCAGAGGTAAATATTTACAATGGGATTAAATCACACACAGGTGGAATAGATGTGACTTCCAAAGTCAGCTACACTGGGGTTTTATTTAAGGGTATCTGAGTGAAGGAGGTTGAATGGAATGTTTGGAGGTTAACTGATTATGTAAAATAACTTCACAAAATGGGGAAAGTTTCTAGAACATGGCATATTTCTGTTAAATTTACATTTGGTTCCACAATTTTATTTAGGGCAAAATGGTTTGGATGCAAATTAATATGATGCTTTACAGATTCCTGTCTGTTAATAAAATCACACCCCTTATTTTGTTAGGGGAAAAACTAATTCAGCTTATTATTACATATGAACGTCTTGTTAACTTTGCCCTAAAATGCTTCAGATCTTCTCAGAGGTGCCTGACTTTTTAGGACAAAATTAAATGAAAGTGAACAGCGTTCTGCATGTTCCACTGTCCAGACTTCATCCTTTCTCCCCTTGAAGCCACCCATCACTCAAATCAACCTCATTTCCCATTTCCTTCTCATTCTCAACTCACTCCCTAGCATGCCTTCTCCTCTTGTTATGTCCCAGCTTTTTCCATCCCATAAATCACTTGAAGTGTGCAGAAAAGTCTCATCTGCAGCAGAGACTGATACTCTGTGCCGCCTGCTTTATGTAATCCTTCAGCGAGCAGAAAAGGTGTTAATCTGACTTTTGTGTCACAAGGACTGGAACTGTGCACACTGCCACATGTTCAACCCTCTGATTTTTGACTTCATTTAAAGTTTATATAAAACGGTGCTGTGCCCTACATGTAAATATAAAGGCGTTTAATTCTTTTAAAGTAAATGTTACAGGATGCGTCCGCTCATTTACTAATATTTTTCAAGAACTGATTACATGCCTTACAGTAGCTAGTACCTGGTAGCTAGATAGTCATCTTTGGTATGAATGTATTACTTTTTGACTCTAAAACTCATTTATGTTGCTCTTATTCCACAGTGCAAGAACAACTCAAGCAAAAGTGAAATGACAAAAATCTCAAAGCAACAACAGGAAGCATAATTCCGAATTTACTACGGATTTTCTTCAATCTATAAAGGCTGAAAACAATACAAAGAAGCTTGAATGCAAACACTCAAGCTTCTTAACCCTCTGATGCATAACATATTGACTATATGTTACTATATGACCCATGAGTGGGTCTTTTTGGACCCGTGTTTAAATCAATGTGTTTTTATGCTACTTTTGTCATTTTGATTCAAAATAATGTTTAATATGATACTTTCTGCTGTGTTTTATTTCACACAAGTATTATTTCATGTTTGAAATATTTTTATTTTTCACTTTTTTAAGCATTTTGTGACGATTTGTAGAACATTTTTAAAACGAAATGACAACAGCAATTTTACAACAGCAATGTTGGAACAATGTCAGTGTCCATTATGTGTGTGTGGGTGTGTGTGTAGGCAGGGGGAGGAGGGGATAGAAAGAGCATGTTTCATGAAACTAGCTAGCTAACCAAGGTAGCTAACATTACTGTCTGTATTCTATTGTGCTGTGTGTATCATTCATGTATGTGCATTTATCCATCCATCTATCCATCCATGACTCAGCTCTCTCTTCACCTCGACAGATTGGTACAGCGCCCGCTTCACTGCAGATGCTGCGCCAATCCACCTGTTGATCTCCCACTTCAATTGGGGCAGGACATCCTCCCCGACCCGGAGAAGGCAATCTATTCTTTTCCAGCTCATTTATTTATATAGCTATGAATTTTTATTTTATTTATTGAGATAATAAAAGAAAAAACCCTGAACACATCGATCATCAGGTTTTGCATGTCATTCAACACATTTTCTCTTTTGGTTTTCTCATCCAGGGTGTCAGACACACACACATATAATACACATGCAAAATATAGTATAGGCAGTAATGTTAGCTAGCTTGATTAGATAGCTAGTATTAGCTAACTTCAAAGAAGGCTATAGGTTGATTTGTGACAATAACACTGTCACAGCACTGATGATCGACACACACATTTGTGAGGTAAAAATAAAGATAATTATATGTAAAAGTTCTTGCTTTGTAAAATATTATTATTCAGCAGTGAGACTTAGGACTCAGTGTGTGTGGTTCACAAAAATAAATAAATAAAAATTCCTGACGGTCACAGTTTGTAAGAAACAAAGATTCCCATTAAATTCCATAGGAAATTATGAGGGTCGGTTTGGACCCACTTATGGAAGAATGGGGTAGTAATATAAAACATGCTATTTCTTAAAATGTATAAAAGGTAAATTAAAAATTATAATTGCATGATACCAATAACATGTTTGTTGAGGAATACCTGGAATATGAAGCGATGAAAACTTTTCATTACAAAGATATTGCAAAAAGATGACTCAAAAGGACCCACTTATGCATCAGGGGGTTAACATTTGGATACATTTCCTAATATTAACTTGTGGGATAATGCTAGCTGAATTATGCCACACAATTGTTTCTTGGGTGTAGTTTTCTCCCAGAGACTCAACTTTCAAGAACAGTCCACAAATTTTATGTGAAGGATTGAAAAGGCAGAGGTGTCTAGAAAGAAAGAAAATGTGTTGGCATGTTGGAGAAGCATGACTGCAATAATGGCCTAGGAATGTTTGAATACATTTCATTGGAGGAAATCTACAATACATTCAAAAATGTATTGAATGTACACATTCAATACAAACTTTGAAATGTTTTTCAAAGTTTGAAACACATTTCCTTTGCTTTTCAAACTTTTTCATTATTTTTTAAAGTTTTTGTTGTATTATCAATCCAGGTTAAGCAACTAATTAAAAGCCACAAACTGATGAGATTTGTGGCAACAAGACAAGTAATAAGGGAAAAATAGAAGTTAATTTGATCTTCCAGCAGAGATAAAAAAAAAAAATAATCCAGATTTTAGAATATTTTCTGTACCAGCTGAAATCAACTACTTGTGTTGAGCAACTCAGTCTGAAATTTCAATAAGTTTCAAATAGTTCATTTGGAGGTGAGAAACACTTTAGAAAGCAACTTTGTCACAAATTGCCACAGGTTTGCCTTGGGTTAGAGGCTCACTGGGAACAATCATGGTAAAGTTGCATTCTTGACTGTTCTCCCTGTCTCTTACCTCTTCATAATAACAAAAACATTTTTTTCTCTCTGCTCAATAAAATAAATGTAGAAAACAACAGCTCACATGAATGAACAGCACCTGCAGAAACTGAAGGTTGCTCACTCTGCATTTGCTCCCATGTTTAATCAAAGATGCTGTCAAAATGTAGCAGCATTAACAAATAAACATGCGGTCGCTCATTTACAGTCTCGCTGCTAAATGAGACTCCTGGACAGATTTAATATTTTTTGACAGCAGCTTCTGGCTCACTAAGAGCTGCTTTTGTTGTGTTGACACATTTCTTTCTACTTAATTTATATTTCACAGCTAGTCCCACTTTTCCCGAATACCTAAAATAACCATATGTTTAATGCAAAACCAAAAAAACAACTTTAATGCCAGTTGACGTACTTAAAAAACAACAGAAGGAATTTCAAGTAGATCCACTGGAATCCTAAATTTGAAAGAATGTCAAATCTTATACAACTTTTTTTTTTTTTTTAGCAAAGGTTTATAAAGTTGACCTAATACAAATTTAAGAGCAGAAGACTTGATACAAATGAAATAAATGGGTTACAGGCCCACATCAAATGTGGCACTGATGAGCCCACACAAAGGAAGGAAGGAAGGCAGGTTGAAGAGTAAATATGTCAAAAAATATTTTAGTAAAACTTGTTCTATAATTATTGCACAAAGTTTGCAAGTAATTTGTTCCTTAGGCTATTCTTTGGACCTAACCATACTCTGAGGAATGTTTTATCTGTGACATTTGAACCATTTTATTATGAAAAAGCTGCAAAACTCAAGGGATGAAAAGGTCAACTTATAGCAAACCCCATTAGTTGGCACTTTAGCAAATTTGTTTATGTAAGAGAATGGGCAAACTCTACTCAATTTGGAATATATTGCTGTTAAGACATGGCCAAAAGAGGTCTAGATGTAAAGTTAGAAACACATCCAAAAAGCTCGTATCCATAATCATTGACTAGCTGGAGCTAAGCACAAATGATCACCACTTTTCACATGTTTTTGTAACTTTTGAAATAAACATAAAAATCATCCTCCCAGTTAACAACCATATGCTACTTTGTATTGATCTGTCACATATACACTGAAGTGTGTGGTTGAAACTTGACGAATTGTGGACCTTCAACTAAAAGTACCCCAGGTGAAGAGTTTCAGATGACACAGGGATCCTTGTCATTGATGGAAGAGTCACTCCAAAAGGCCACCGGACCAGATGCCGGCGTGGCGGGTGGTACTTTATTGAGCCCACACTTCAGCAAAAGTATCGATCACAAGAAAATATGGTTCCACTTGTGAGTCTGGATTGACTTTGCCTACAAATCAAATGCCACCCCCAGCATCTGCCATTATGTGCATTATCTGAATAAACATCAGCTGGCACGAGGCAGTGATTTAGTGACTGTAAATTTTAACTTTCCACTTACTCTTAGGGTTTTACCTAACTTATGCCTGTTCTCCCTCGGCTCCTGAAATGCCCGGTGACGTATTAGCAATTAGAGAAGAGCAGATTTAATGATTTCATCAGACCTACAGCTCTGCCCAGCTTTAAGTGCAGTCTAGGGGATGTTTGCGATCTGGAGGCTTGGCGATTGGCCGCAGCATGATGAGGAATATGCACAGGGGCAAAGCATAACTCAAAATAAATGAATTGCATTTATTCACAGTGATCAATAAAATAAATCTAGGTGGTGGCAGTTTGATGTTTTGATGGGATCGACAGGATATTGGATTTTGAAATAAAACCCTTTTATGTTGGACAGTACGTTTTCTGAATTAATAGCCATTTAATACTTTTTTAATGGTTGGCTGGTTTGCTTTTTTTTATCAAGTGAAACCAGATGAGTGCCACATTTATTACGACAAAAAAAGAATGGCGACTTTAGTTGTATGTCTTTTTTTATTGTATGTAATGCAATACCATTTATTTTTAAGATAGCACACTAGTTTTATTTTAAAGATAAAGCTGGATAGTCTTTTTACTGATTTAAAAACTCCAAAAGGCAACACTGAAATCAATGTGTAAGGACAAAAAAATTATCAACTAGGGACATTTTAAGGTCAAAAAGCTAATTTCATTTTGAGCCTCTTTGACAAGCTCAAGTTTTCCAAGAAGAGATTCAGTTGTTTGACAAACATTGTCTGTTTTAACAATAAACCTTTATTTATTGCGATTTTTTTTATCATGATATACAACCTTAAGTCAATGCATAAGGTAATGAACTCCAAATAATAATAATAAAAAAAAATCAACGAGCTCCTTGTGGATTAAAAGAGGCACGTTTAATATGCTTAAAATGTTTCATGGAGACATTGAGTGGCTGTGTAATCTTGGTTCCTCTCATGGTTTTGAACATGATTTAATCAGCAGTAGCTTTGATCACTGGTGTAATTATATGAACCAGTGAAGCGGTGCATCAGCTGGAAGAGATGAAGCATGGCAGTCGTTTAAGTTGAGAGGGGAGCTGGAAGGTCTGTAAGTGAATGACTTTCATAGTTTTGTCCGGCTTATAAAGTTTAAGACCATATATGGATGTATAGGTGGCTTTTTTATATTAAAATGTTTTCATAAGCTCTTGTTCGTAGTTTCATGATTGTCACAAACCTGCTATTTCGATTGCAAGACCATGGAAACTAAACACGATTAAAGTATTTTACACGTTTAACAACCGCAATACCACTGAGGAAATGCAGAGATGTAACATGGTCTTTTTTATTTTTATTAGATGTTTAACAGTAGCTAATCAGAACAGATTCTCAATCAAGAATAAGAGGCAGGACATATTTTTGATTTAAACCAAAAATGACCTCTTGAAAATTCTGCAGTATGTCTACAGTGGATGTATTATTTTAATACTTATAGCTCAAAGCAATGTCAACTAAAACTCATATTTTTATAAAAGGTTGGAAATATTGTTTCTCCTCTTTACTGAAACAAATATGTGTTTAATATAAATAGAAACCCTGATGAGAGGCAACGTATTAGGATCACCCACTGTGGAATAACCAACACAGCTAAATGTTTGGGAGGCTCGACAGAAAAATATGCCAAAGTCCACAACAATAATATCCTCCTGTTTGTATTCCCTCTAGTTTTGAGCTTCAAATGTTCTCCATGTGTGACAGTAGCTGCATTTCCATTACAAATCTTTGTCTGTATTCTGCTAATGTCGAGAAAGTACAATTTTGCAATTGCTGTATTTCCAATAAATATAAAACTAAATCAAAATCACGCATGAATAAGCTTGTTCAACCAATAACTCATGTTATCATGTGAGCAACTCATGTTCGTCATATTGCGAACAAACAATCTCATGTGATATGTTATAACATGAAATTAGAACGTATAAATGTAAATATGGTATTTTATACTACTTCATTCGGGAGTGAACTCGCCCTGAATTGAAAACCTCTATGAAACTTTATGTTCCTTAAGCAGGTACATAATTTATTATCAAAGTTTTCTGAGTGAGTAAGCAGTTTTAGACAAACAGATGTTTTTTCTTGTACCTGTTATTGAAGTATTCTGTCTTTCTGGTTTAAAATTAATTATGAACTGTATCCTACTGTCTAATCAATCAAATACTGGAGATTACACCGAGTTTTTTCTGCAACCTCTTCCCTTTCTGTCTAAAATGGACATCTGTTTCATACAGGGAGTCAGTCTAATAACAAAATGTTGGACCTTAAAAGAAAGAGTGTGGGGTTCTTCCCAAGATATTTGGACACCAGGATATTTAATGTTAATTCTAACAATAATAATAAAAAATACATAAAATAGACAGCAACAATAATAAAAAAAATAATTTTGTAGCATGGAATAAATCTGGGAACATTACATTTATCCCCACTTAACAGAGTTTAACTTTCACTACTGTATATTGTTCATGGAAGCACAATAGATTCCCTTTATCACAAGTTATGCAAGTTATGTAGTAATTCAACAGTGAGGACAAGAGAGCAGCAAAACCTTGATTTCCCTAAGGAAAGTAAATCAGTCAACCAAGAAGGAACAGGATGAAAGAAAATGGAGGGAAAGTTTTCATTTCTGAGAAGCATGAAATGCACAGTTTGTGCTATTCTCACTAGCCATCATCTCTGAATGAGAACAGCATGTTACTGCTTTATTTTAACAACACAGATTAAACTCAAGATGTTGTAGACCTCGAGGAAAAAAAAGGTTCGATTTCTATAGATAAGTGATCGATCATGCCTTGCAAAACCTTAGAATTGTGAAGATAACACTGTCACCATCCTATCTGTTAAACAGTGCAAGAAACTTTAAAGACTGCACTGATCATTCAAAGAGATACATCATTATTTTACAGAGGTTAACACTGGTCAAGTAAAAAAAAAAAAGAGATGAATATTCAGGCCATAATGAATGATGAATGAGGCAGAGTCTAGCAATTATAAAACTTTCTGACCGATAGATTTATTGTCTTATAAAAACAGTCTTAAAAGCGATGGCTGTCACAATCTGGGAGTGTTTGAATTTGTGGTTTTGCTTTGATCACTTCCTGGTTATGAGTGTTTGTCTTCCTTATTCCTACTTTGAAGGTCTTGCTTTATATGCTCATTCTTTAACATTTAGTTTCCCCGAGGTTTTTTTTGTATTTTTATACTTCTCTTAAATTATTTGTCAGGCTTTTCCTTTTTGATCTAGATCCTTCGAGTCTGTGTTCAGCCCCTTCTGTGTTCAGTTTCCATCTTCCTTCAGTATAATATCTGCCTTTTCTCTCAGATCCACCCTGTTTGTATTTAACCACCTGATCACACTCCTTAGTATTTAAGTCTCTGTTTTTGTGTCACACCCTGCTAGATCCTCCTGTCACATGGTGCATTGCTTGCTGGTTACCATTTCCTATTCTCTTCATGTCAACGCTGTTAGTGTTATTGTTACATCTTTCTCATAAAATAACTCCTTTACTGCCACAAATTTGGGTTCTACAAAAAAAATCAAAACATAAATTTCATATTAATTATTTCAGTGCAGAAAGTGGAATAAAAAATATAGTGAATGCCATGCATCAGAAAGGTGCAATTAAAAGATACACACATGGACGAATTTAACTGGCTTTACTATTAAAGTCAAGTCACAAAAATGTAGATTTTAAATAATTGGTCAGTGGTCATTTACTGGAGAAAATTTTTTATTTTTTCCACACCATTTTGTTTTGCAACCCATTTTAGCAACAGCATACAACCCTTTTCTGCAAATAAAAATAAATATGAGTGAAGTCTGGCCATTTGTAGAAAATCATGTAAGATCATATTTATTTAATCCACCTTATTGTCATGAAGTGCAGTTGGATGAGGTGGTGAGGTAGATGCTGAGGACCCAGGTTGGAGTGAAGAAAGTGACGATTAAATGAAGAAATATGCAAAATCCAAAGTCCAAAATCCAGGCAGTACAGATGAGCTAAAGGCTAAGGCTCAATTCTGGTAGCAACTGGTCAAAACATGAGACAAGAGCAAGACAGATAGACAAGGACCCAACAAAGAACAAGAAACACAGGTGAGTATAAATATACAGAGGGTAATCAGGGAATGAGACACATCTGGGAACAGTCCAGGGGTAGACAGGACAACACAGAGACCCAAAATAAACACTCAGAAAATCTCAAATCCTCACACTTATAAACATGAGTGAAATATGTATAAGAAATATTGATGCAGAGAACATGGTGCTCTCCAAGATTGTTTATTCATGGCGTCTAGGACATCATCACACTTCCTTAACGAGAATTCTTAGTCGTAGATTATTTCCATTTTAGTTTTAGCTCATCAGTTGATAATCCCAGACCTTTTTTCTTCACAGGCTGCAATAAACGGCCACATTTTGCTATTTAATTGATTTTATAAATACCTATTTAAAAACCATCTAAGATATTGTCTTTTTCACCCTTCTGATAGTTTTAACACATTGCAGAGGTTATAAAACTGAGCTATGAGCACTAATGTCTTTTGCAGTCACTGAATCTTTTACAACTGCTATCACCTCAGACACCTTTGACAGCAGATGGAATATGTCTCTATGTAATTATATGAATTAACAGTATCACCCAACCAAAGTACATCAAGTCCCTTTGGTTGCTAAATACTCTGAGCAAAAACCTGATCCTCATTTTCTTTCCCCAGTATTTATCCAGCAATTATAATTAATTTTAAGTACTTATGAAATATCAACTAAAAATACTTGAAAACAAGAGGCCCTTCAAGTGATGAGAGTTCAACAAAGTACTTTGTTAAAACCAATCAAACAAAATCCACACTGGCAGGAAAAATGGAGTGAGCTAAATGTTGTTGCTCCTTCACTGCAGGATGTAAGTCAGCTCTGATTACCATCATGAGCCGCCCCTTCATTTTCTCGAGCCATCCCTTTCACCCCTCCTTTAATCACTGGCAGCATCAGTGCAGGAATGCTAATGGTAACCTATGGGAGAAGGACGCAACGCACAAAATAATAAAAACCCTCCCACGCTTTCTGGGACAACAACGAAGCGTCACCACCAACATTACTCCCACAATATGTGCTCCTAATTACATGAACAGCAATAAAGGTGATTTAGCAACAATATAAAACTTATGGAGAGGAGGAAGCGATTCTGTTGATGATTTCATCATCGTGGTCATTAACCGCCGAGGAGAAGCTATCATCTGCTCTTTTATTCTACAAGCTCTCTGAGCAAAAATATAAAGCCGTGTATCATTTTTGGACGTTTATCTAAAAACATTAGTTTTCTTTGTGCTGCTGCCCTTTCTGTGGGAGTCTGACACAGATGCTCCGATGTTGGAGCTTAAACCAATCGATCTGAGCAGAGGAAGTCCAGATAAAAGCAAAAGCAGAAAACAAAAGAATAAATTAGTTCTTTTTCCTCTGGCTCTTATTGATTTGATCTGTTTGGGGCTTTAAAGTCAAGACACTGCAGATTGAAAGAGGAAGTCTGTAACAAAGGGCAATTTTAACAACAGACTCCAGCATGGAGGATTTTAAATAAGATCCGCCATACAAGCTAAAATGGGAAAAATAAATCCTCTCTGTGTTTCATTTCTTTTTTCTGCGCTGAGTTATTAATGTCTGAGCTTTAATTACTTTGTGGAGCATGGTGAGTCAATGCTTTTATCCACAGAAGGACTCAAGCTTGCCCTGTTTTTTTATTTTTTTGAGAAGAGCTCTGGTGTATAATTAATAGACAGGGCAAAACCCATGAATAGCAATGCGGCAGATATGTCATTTTTTAAATGCCCTTCTCTCTACTTCCTCCTTCATCTTTCTTTAGGGACCACTTACTCTGTTTGACGGCTGCTGAAATTCATTTGTAGGCTGGCTGTTAGAAAAACGGACGTGAGATTAATCGCTGAATTTGTGTTCAAGAGCAGAGTCCGGAAGTTGAGACACTGACTTATAATAGTTCTTGCATTGTCATTTCTTTGAATCTATACACTGTTTGTTTTACAGGCTTGTGGTGCACTCACACTTCAGATCTGACTTTTGCACAGTAAGGCAGCCTGAACCGGCTCGCCGTTTAACGGATTCGGATTCAGGTCATTGTAGCTATTCTAACAATAAAGACATAGCATGACCTCAAACCATGTTTATTAGTAATGAATACTTATTTCAGGTTACAGCTTAAGTAGGAAATTACTGTAAAGCTTTAGTCAAAGAGAAACTGAAATCAGAAGAATAGCAGCCCTCCAATTTCCTGCAGCTGGTCTCAAAGTCCTGTTCATCATAGCTCTAACAATCATTTTCAGAATCATTACTGTCCTCTTCAGAAGCTGTAACCATCACAGCAGCAGGTGTCATTTGTTGTGTTCTGCCCAAGGCTAGAAGTTAGAAATATGTCTTAATAATTTTGTAAAAAAAAACAAAAAAAAAAATTCTACAGTATTGGTTTATCTGTATTTTATATTGAAGGCAAATTTTGAGGTAGCAGTGCATTGTGGGTAGCAGAGGCAGTGGTAGTTAGGAGCACATGTTTGCGGAAAGAAAGCCTGCCTATTAAAGTACAAACTTCACCTCTGTGTCGTCAATCTTTTCTAACACCTCCGAAAGCAATGGCTGTAAGTTCAACCTGTGTTCTGTTTGGCGTTATATGTTTTATTAGAGTTTATTTAGAGGTCGTTTTCCAAATGTGTTTATTCCAGTAATTAGCCATGTCCCAGTAGTTTTTTTGCATAGTAATGATCACTAACGTGACTGTTTCTTAACAACTAAGGTTAATTCTAATTTGTTTTCTGATACTAGAACTTTATTCTGTGCATTTAGATCTAATGCATATTTTATTTTCTGTTTCTATTTATACCTTCACTCAACTCTTTCATTGAGCTTCCCACACAATTGTAAGAAGACAGTAATAAAGGAGCAAGACGTGAGTTTGGCTTGCTGTTAATCTGCGTTAACATACACAGTGTATCCAACACTTAGTGATAACTGTATATGTTGTGTGTATAAAATTCTTATTTACAATGTTTAGAGTACAATGTAACATGAGGAAATGTCTGAAGATACCCACGACTAAAAGGATAAAATTCTACGCCTTTCACTCCTATGTCCGCCATTTTGGCTGACGAACACTATATACGTATATATAAACATGTTTAAAAATGAGGTGAATATTTTGTTCTAGTGCAACAAAATAAAATGTAACTCATCATCTTCAAACCTCACAACCCCATCAAGTCCAAATATTCTGGCACACAGTGGATCCAACTAGGATTTAAAAGTGAAAAAGCAAAAACAAGAAGTAGGACACTGATCCCAAGGAGGAAGAATGAATTAGTCAGAAAGTCTATCAACTTCTGTGTGCACAACTGTATGTCACGACTGATAAAGGGTTATTTGGTGCTTTTACTCAGCATCCTCACTGTAATCCACACTCATGTTTTTTATGGTTGTCTGTCCATTCAGACGAAGCGGACTCCTGTCAGGTGAATTCTTGGCTGTTTGAACAGAACAGATGGTCGTCATTAACAGGACAGGGTCCAAATCATTCAGACTGATACTGGTTCAGGCTGTGACAGCTTTGCCCATCGCATTACAGCACAGCAGCAAACCATGTACTCATCACAATTCCCCGATCGATGAAGCGTTCATTCGGCGCTCCAGCTGACAAATCGACTCTGCAGCCTCCGGCTCGCCTGCTCCCTCCTCTCTGGCTTGAGATGAAAATGGAAGAGCTTTAGCCTCTCTTTGTATGTAAACCCACCCCTATTTCCTTAGCTTTAGGGTTTTCAGTCTTTTGGATCAAACATAAGAATGCTTTGTTCAGCCTAAGCATAGACAATGTGATTGCTGGCTTTTCTTGGAGGACGTGGAGCAAAACAATTCCATTAAGTGTTCGGCTCCACTTGAGCGGAGAGGCCGACATTCGCTTCCTCTGCGTTGGCTTTGCTTCCTCCTGTGAGAAGATGCTTATTTCTGCCTTTGTACACATGCACAGCAGGGGTGACTGATCGCAATGTTCCTCTGAAAGTGAAGCTGACACAGTTGATATTTAAAGCAATGCTGCCATTGCTGCTGCTTTACTGGAAGCTTCGGTGTGGTTCACTTTAGAAATGCCGAAAAAAAATGTCTCTAACTGAAGCTATATGTTGAGGATCAAGACAGCTTTTCTAATTCATTACCTAATTGGCCCAATTAGAGGCAGCCTCACGCCCTTACCCACATCCACTCAGTGAATTAAGTGCACGTTAGTCTGTGGAGGTGTGCTCACACTGCTATGACTAATCAGGGACCTCTGAGAACCTCTTTCATTGTATGAAGAACCAATTGTACTCCCTGTCATGTTCTGTCAGTTCAATCCCCCCGAGCGTTATTCTGAAGGCATTAATGGACGAATGATCTTTGGCTGTGTGTTGTAACCACGCATCATTTAAACTGATGGATGTAGAGCTGCTGAAAGGGGCAGGGGAGAGATACTGAATGCTCCAAGCAATTAAAAAAAGGTAAATCTGACTGAAAACATCTCCATCACTATGTTTTATGAAAAGCAGCGTCTATCTTGCTGATAGTTTATGGATAATTATGTTGAGTGATATTGATAGAGAAGATTGCCCCAGAGGCAAGAAGTCATTAAATGTAGAGTGTACAGGACGCTGTGTGACAGATCGATCAGCTTGGAGGGCATATGTAGTAATGACACATTAGCAATAAATACTAACACCTGATAGTCCAGTAGACTCGGTTCGATTGGGGACCAAAGTTGCTAAATTTTTTACATTTTCAGCTGGTTCAGTTCACTGTCAAACGAACCAAACCCTTTGAAAAACTTGTGCACCTTCTCGCCTGTCTTGGCTCTGCACCAAGAACCACTAAAGGAAAGAACCCAGAAATCCCTAAAGAACACACTGAGCACAATTGAATTTTTCATGAATGTAAACAAAATGGAGAGGCGTCAGATTTTAGCAGAGGTAGAAGTTTTCATTGCACATGTAACACTTAAGGTAGGCAGTTGACTAATTGCGGGTTACACAAACAATTTCTTGGTTTGTCCAGAATCTGTGCTTCTTGCATGTCAGCTTTAAGTGTTTCAATGCAGAGTTGTCCTTTGAGGAAAATAAAAAGAAGATTTAGTGCTTCACTTAAAGCGTCCCATGTCAAAATGAATTAACTGTAAAATAAAAGTTTCTTGTAAAAATTTGTTTTAAATCCTTTTAATGTTATTGCATATTAAAAATGATATTAAATACCACAAATGCCATTGATCAACAGTTATTAAAAGGTCTAATTTTGTGTAGTATATATTTAAATGTTTAAATTTACAAGATGCAGTGCTGTAACTCAAGACCTGAATAACTTGGGTGGTATGGAGGTGTGATTCTGTGTGTGGCAGCTGACCGTTTTTGAAGTTTTCAGGTCAGAGTGGCCTTCACTGGACTGACACTACAGATGGCTCATTAGGCTGTGACTTAATAAGGCACTGCCAGCACAAATGCACACACACGCATGCACACACACTTCCATCCTTCCATCCTCCTGTCACTATTTTTTTCAGTCTAACACCCCACCAGCTGCTCACACACATACATATAATGTATGTAAGTGTGTTCATCAACTGTCTGACAAAAGGAAGATGTGTGTGTGTGTGTGTGCATATATATATATATATATATATAACAGTTTTTCAGCAAAATCTTGTGTTTCTAACGTATCTAAAGTAATGGCACCAAATTGTTGCAAGATACAATCAGCTTTCTGTAGCTGTTTCATAATCCATTTCTGTGTTAAGCTATCTTGACACGACACCTCTTCATCAAGTTTGGAAGTCTTTTGATGTCTTAATAATTAGTATGATTGGCCCCAACCAGGGACTGTCTTTGTGAAGTTTGCATGTTCTCTATGCATCCAATGGATGGAAGCTCAGTTTGGATTGAAGCTAAAACTTTTATTCAAAATCAGATGTGGATATGACATTGTTGGTCAAGAACTGAAATGCTGTTTTGTATGTATTGGATTTATCCTAAAAATTTTAGTACTTTATTCCAAGAATTGTCTCTGTGTGTGGGTGCGTGTGTGTGTGTGACTACTTTTGAGCTTTTCACAATTATGCCCAAATTAAATTATTTTAAGTGCATCGGTAGATTGACAGGATAAGGCTATAGAAATTAATTTAAAAAAATGGATGGAAATTGTAATATGTGTGTATGCATTAAGTTTGTCACATGCTAACACACACATAGCTGGTCTTTGTAATTTATGTGCATATGTGTGTTTGGATGTTTATGGACTGTCTCTGTGTAAAACTGTTTAATTGTTTCCTGTAACAGTCAGGGGTGACAGAATCTTTGTTTGAAAATGTGTTGCTCATTAAACCGACTCAACCTGTAAGGGGCAAACAAGGCCATCATACCTCATCACCTCTGTTACAACATAATTCATCTTTTCATCCACATCGCTGAACATACACCAGTAGGGATTCATGTACTTCTACAAGAGCCTGGTATTAAGAATGTGAAAAACCAGGAGTGTCCAACACCAAAGCTTAAGAGCTAGAGTCTTGCAACTTTCAGATGCATCCCTGCTCCTACTCACATAATTTTTTCTTTTACCTTAAATCTGTTAAACTTTGCAGTTGGAAACATTAAAGCATAGTCTTATCAGCTACTGAAGCGTATACAGTGGTCATCCTTCCCCTCATACAGACTTTCCTGAAAATTGACTCAAGGTTCAGTCTGTAAAATCGAGGAGGTCGTTAAAAGTGAACACTCTGATTTCATCTTAAAGCTGTAGTTGTTTGGGTCGCAGGTAATCTGTCTGAGTGCTGGGAGAGGGACTCTGGAGACGCCTGGTTACTGAGTGTAATGAAAGCTTCATTTTCTCTGTTTCTGTATCCAGCTCTGCTCATCCACCATCAAAGTGAGCCAGTGGAGAAAATGTGAGGCCCCCTCTCTGCTGCCTTCCCATCTCAGAAAATAAGAGAACTAACAATAGGACTTGGCTGGACATTATCACAAAGGGGCATCCTTTTCTGCTTTATAGTCAGAGGAATAAATACCAGGATGACCTGGATTTGCCCCTGCTGGAGAAAGCAGTTTCATCTCTGAGGAATCAGATATGGTTTAATGAGGTGGGTGAAATGTCAGGATCCCTCTGTCAATCCTTAGAAAACAATCATTTCTTTCAGAATCCAGTTAGATGTTTTCAAATCCCATTCACACATTTAAGCATTTTTATGTGTCTATGAGTGATGGTAGCATCCTATTATCACTTATATCTTGTGAATAATAAAAAAGAAAGCTGTAGATGGAGAGGGAAGCTACAGATGCTTCAGGGAATTTGTCAGTGACTCAACCACAGCACTAATGAACCCAGACTTTGGTGACCTCTCAGGGATCATGAGGGTGTTAACAGCCACAAACAGACTACAGCCAATTATACCTAACTCAGAAAAAGGGAGAAAATGATGTATGTCACAGGGTAGGATCAGTTTTAATGACTGTGGATAAATGAAAGACTTTATAGTTAAAATCCTGAAAATTGGTTAGGATCTTAAGCTTTGCTATTTGTCTTATTTCTCTTGAATCATTTAGCTCCTTCCTGTGCTATATTTAAATACAATATTTGATTTTATGCATCTTTTTCTTGTTACGCCAGGGGATTTTCTTTTTGCATAGCACATTTTCAATAACAGAACAATTCAAAGCTCTACTTGATTAAGAGGAAAATAAAGCAATAAATATGTTGAATAACTTTGAAAACCAATTAATAAGGGTCCATTGAAAAGACAAATGGGTTTTAGTGTCACTTGATTTTAGTAACTCAGTAATAAAGTCATAGATTATTCAACATAAGCTCCTGTAGAATGTGACTTAAAAAATACTGAATAAAACATTAATAAAACACATTTAGTTGCATTAAAATGCATTATTTTATTAAAATTTGTTTGTATTCTCACTAAATAAATGTTCTCCAAATACAGGCTAATTTCTCATAATTTTGTGTGTTTAAGCAAGTGTTGCTTTATTTTAATTTTAAGTCCTTTTCTATGCATCTTTTAAGACCTTTTTTTATACATCTTTACCACATGTACTAGTTAGAGTAGATCCCAAACCCCATATACAAATGGAATATACAAAACAAAAAGCAAAATTTGCCAAGTTTGCACAATAGAAGATGTTAAATCTAAAGTCTCCATAAACCTGTTGAAAAGCAGCCGTCGTGTTATACAGGCATATCACCTCTGGTGAAATTTGCTAACATTCAGGGAGCAAAACTGAATCCTCTTAGCATTCTTCTTTATGCACCAGAACAAAAAATATTCTTTTGAATTCTCTAGAGGAACCTTTAGCATTTACAAAGATATCTGCTGGAAAAATAAAACTCCAGCATGTACAGCAGCTCAGTTGCATACTGGGGGGATTTGAAAAAACAATCACAATGTCATGTCAGAGCACATACATAATAGATGAGGATTTCCTCTGCTCAGTATGCTGCTGTGTGGTAACTGCAGCTGTTCAGAAGAAAACAAAGAAACACTTCAGATTCAGATTGAGAAAGCAAGAAAACAGCTTTAAAAAATATGTTTTAGAAACGGTAGTGCTGTGATAATTGATAATGGAGGCAGGGTGTAACATGGAGAGGAGAATGACTCATTTTTATCCTTCTTAGACAGTTAAAGCTTGGTTGTACATTATTAATATAATGACAGAAAATAAACTAAGTGACATCACAATACAAAATCCATGATCCACTGGGTTATATCTTCTAAGTATCCCCAATGTTTCTAATTTAACTCAATAGTTTTGATGAGTTACACATTGTTTGCAACCAAAGTAAAGATGCAAGAATTGTAAAAATGTGTATTTTGAATTTTTCCTCTTCTAAAGCAACTCTTGACTCTGGGAGAGGAGATGTTAAAATCTCCTTTATCTCGTTCACTACGCTCCCTGTGGATCCTGTCACTCCCACCGTCTCCTGTGGATACCTAAACTCTCCCTCTCATCACTCTGGAGACCCAGCAAGCAGTTTGCTCCTGGCAGGCAGTGGTCCAGTAAAAGACTTGCACAGAAACATGCTGTTATGCAGCCGAGTGCCTCAGAAGTTCTCGCACAGACAGACTTTGTGGTTCAATATTTTAGGTCAAGATAAACCTTGTTATAGCTTGAAGTCATTGAGGAATTCCAAATTTACATTTTAACAAACCTAATTGAAATCATTCCAGTAAGTTTGAATAAAAAAAAATCATTGATTGCTCATATATCTTGGTTTGTTTTTAACATTTACATGAACTTATCCTGTGCTGCAACTAAGAAACAGATAAAAATGTTCATTTTCCCTAGTAGTTGAGGTATCTTTTTTGGATTTTGTTAATCAAAACTAAAAATCATACCTTCTCCTCCTACTAACAAAACTGAACTCTGCATTATATTATCTCTGTTTTGATTGATCCAGACTCATTGAGTCCTCCTCCTCTCCCTCTGACTTAATACATTTTTACACATTGAATCTGTTGCCAATATTGTGTTCAATATATAAAACAAACAGCAACAAGAAGGTTTTAATGTAAATTTTATTGTAATGGGGCCCTGATAAAACAACATCCATAAAACAAAATCTGGTATTTCAGCTCCTCTCCTATAGTTTCACACTAAACTTTGACAAAGACAAGTTCATGCAGCTCCTTCTTCCTCTGAGATTTGCTTCTGTTATTACTGCTGCCTTCATATAAGAAGTGTGCCTAAAATTGCGCCCTAATCTGACAGGGCTTGTGTTTGCAGCCTTTAATCTTGTGAAAACATGAGCACAATCGGTAACCGAGAGCTTTTTACAGCTTAACTGTCAGTTGAAATTATTTCATATGAATCGATTGGTTCTCTGAAAAATGTGCAAGTATTTTTTGTTTCTGGTTCTTTCAGCTGTCGTCAGTTTGTGCCACGAGACTCCTGTGTTAGTTTGTGTTTGGTTTTGTGTTTTCAATGGATACTTGCTTGATTTTCTTGTATTTTTTTAGTTGAACTGTCTTCATACCTCCTCACACCTATCGTCAATTAGTTAATTGACACACCTGTCACTTATCAAGAACTCCCTCTTCTTGGTTCTTTTACTCCGTGGGTTTCTTTCTTAATGTCCTCCTGATGTAATCCTGTGGATTTGGTGTGTCTTCCAGGCCTCACGTTTTCAGAATGTTCTAGCCATTTTCAGGTTATAAGCTATCTGTTCTTCCCTCGAGGCTTTATTTGGGTTTTTCCACCCATTGTCTATACTCACTTGTACTTGCAGAATTGCAGGTGGGCTGGTCATTTGGAGAGAGGCAATTTTTTCCACCACTTTACACCGCTTCTTGCCAGAAGAAAAATAGTCAATGAAAATATATTCAAAACGAAGAATTTACCAGTAACTTCCTGCTTAATTTCCTCCACACAAGTCAACTTGACTTCTAATGTAAACTAATAACAAATGTCTGAATTAGAGAGTAAAAAAATCTAGCAAAACTGATGATTACATCAGCTCTTTACCAATAAATTGTTACCCTTGTGTGAAATAAAAATCAAAATTCCATATAATACCTCCCTCCCTCCATTGTATCTAAGTGACTACATAAGGCACTGAACTAGCAAAACCCATCAACTTAACGAGCTCATAAAAATAGGAGTTTCCGTGTGCTGGGCTTGCAGTGAGGACGTGAGAGGGGTTTTTATGAGGGATTTGTGGCAGATAATGCTGCAGGGAGATGTATGTGACAATGACAAAACTTGTTGCAGGTGACTGAAAGTAGCCCACTGGTGCAAAATTCACATTTTAGATTAAAATAGTGACTTCTGTCATTACTGTGTGTAATAGAGGAGATCAATACAAACCATAGATCTTGCCATTATGAAAAAAAGAACAACAAAAAAGTCACATCTAAAGAAACTTAAAGTTGCCATTTAAGTTTCCTCAAAGCCATAGGGGAAACACCAAACATGTGGAAAACTGTAAAAAATGTCATGTATGGCTAAAGGCTAAATTTGCACATCACCCTAAACCAACCAACCATCCATCCATCCATCCATCCATCCATCCATCCATCCATCCATCCATCCATCCATCCATCCATGTTATTCTGTTTATCCGGGGTGGGGTCGCGGGGGTAGCAGCCTAAGAAGGGAGGCTCAGACTTCCCTCTTCCCAGCCACTTGTTCCAGCTCCTTTGGGGGAATCCCAAGGATTTCCCAAGCCAGCAGTGACACATAGTCCCTCCACCGTGTCCTGAGTCTTCCCTGGGGCCTCCACCCTAAACACAGCCTCCCTATTGTGAAACTTTGCATTGGCAGCATCACACAGTGGGAATGCATTCTTCTACAGGGATGAGAAAGCAGGTTGATTGGAGCTAATTGCAGGGAAAGTCTGGAAGATGACCTGTTAGCATATGCATAAGACATAAGGTCCACCCACCAGATGGACCTGAATGCTTAAGTAGAAAGCAACTTGGCTTCTTTTTTTTTTTTCCTCCAAGAACTGTTATGAAAAACTGCAACTGATAAGCCTGATGCTGTCAACTCATTTTCAGAACTGAAGAAGCATTTTTTATAACAGTTGAAATGGCTTCAACAACAAAAGACCAGATGGATCGTCATGTTCTCGATGATTGAGAATCTGTACGAATGTCTTCTGTTGGTCAAAGATAGAACTGAATTTAACTGCAAACCACTAGCCAGGCCTGAAAACCCATATTTACAGATGCATAATCTAAGTAACAAAAGTAACAGATTCAACGTTCAAGTGCTTAAATACTGGCTTTTCCAATAAATTTATTTTACAATTTATTTTTTGCAATTCATTCTTCAATTCAAAGCAATCCCAAGTTGGCCATTGTTCTATCCAATAAGCATTTGTAAGCGGATCGATGTGTTGCAAAACAAAAGCTTGGACCATTAGCTTTTTTATTACCCAGGCGGAGAATTAGTAAATCACACTCAGGCTGAGATCTACTGCAGGTGGAAGTGTTTTGCAAAATATGCCTTCAAGTGGTATAGAAAGAAGACAATATCTAGAAAGATCCAAACAAGATGCTTAAAGGGAAATTAAAATGTGCAAAAACAATTTTATAAAGCTTGAGAAAGCATGTCTTTCTTGTTCGATGTACTGCACAACAAATTTACCTACCTATAAGAAGAATCAACCCTTCATTTTGCTTCTCAGAACAGATCTCGAGCTTTTTTTGATGTCCACATTTTCTTGAAACTGCTTCATCACATGATTTATTTATTTTTTCTCCTTTCACTTCACACTGGAAGCAAACCAATCCTTTGGGACGCCCTGTGGTGTTCCTGCACAGCTGGGTGTTTCAAGAGATCCAGAAAGATACTTGATATCAACACTTTGTATTTTCCTTTCTTGCAAGCACGCTCTATTCACTCTGTGTCTCTCACTACCATTTAACACAATGAACAGTAATTATCCAAGCTGCAATCAAATCTCTGATTGTTGCGTAAATCTTCATCACGCTGTGAGGGATGTTAACACATTCATCCAGATGCTGATGTGCTACAAAGGGAACACAGAGAGGCTTGCTCACTGGGGAGAGGGCTGGAAGGGAGAGCCACAGTGCCTCCTGTCTGCAGCTAGAAACAAATGACAGGCAATTTAAAGCCACACTGTGTTTTATGGCACTGCAAAAAAACCTTAAGTAGATCTGCATGGTAACCTAACATGCCTATTTGCAACTCTTTATTACTTGTACAAAGCACTTCTGTCTTCAGTCCCGTTTCCTCTGAGGTCAATGAAACGGTGCACAATGTTCTTCTGCCAGTAAACACACCATAAAATAGATAGCCTCAAGGTGGAGAGAGGTTTCTGCAAAGTCAGAATGACATTGTGGAGTCCTGATTCAGCGGCAAGACTGCACACAGATGAATATTCCAACACAGCGGAGGAATACCATTAATCAGGAAGTTACCTTTTCTGTCAGGATATGGTGCCATCGTCCCAGACAGATGCTGTCTGGGGTCAGGGTGTGATGACTGATAACAGACATGAGAAAAATGTTTTCCCATCACTACTTTGGTTTAAACTCTTTGTTTGGTGTCATTTCAAGGATTTTTGACTGGTGTGGTTCTAAAAGTTTTGCTCAGACACCCAGTGGACCATGAAACACTGTCTGGGTTCTTGTTCCTCTTCAGAATTCAAATGAAGTGTCAGAAATTAATGAACTCATCACTGACATTACTGTCATTGATTATGTGCTTCCAATGGTGCTTTTGAACTTGGACAAAATGATTATTTGAAATGTAGCTTTCATTTAAATGTAAAACTACAAATTTGGGACATGACTTGAATGTGTTGTGGATTTTCTCTAATCTTGTTTTAGTCAAAAGGTTCTTTAAATATACTTCAGTTAAAAGCGACGACCTGGCATAATGTCGTATAAATATTTGATCACTTTCCTTATCAGAGTTGGTGCATTTCATTTAAATCATCTGGTTTCCTGTCACAGATTCTGCTTTTAACAACAGTTCATAAATCTTCAATAAGATTGAGAGCTGCACCATTCAGGAAGCTTAATACTAACCTGCTTTGTCCATTAAAGTTGTATCCAGGTTTTCATCATCAAGCTGTTGATTTGAGTTGATGTTCTTTCAGAATTTTTTTGATTCTAACATGTTTTGTAATTATTCTAGTCAGAGATGTCAAGATAAATTTTTTAATGTGTGAATGTTGCATTAAATGTCAATTGGAGGTTGGTGATAGCATCATGCACTGGGTCTGTTTTACTGCTAGTGGAATGGATGCATTGCACAAAGTGTATGGATATTGGATGCTCAAGTGGGAGTTTGACTTGAAGCATGGAATATAGCTGACCTCAACCCTACTAAAAATGAATCCTGTTCTCCCAAAAGTCCACCTCAGGAAACCAAGCAATTTCAGTGAAGAAGAATTTGCTGCTAGTTGTCAAATATCCATGGAGAATTGCAACAGAAGCAAAAGCAGTGACATTTTATCAAATATTGGTGGGACTGTAGGATGAGAGAAGATCAACAACAACAAATGCAAAACATATGCATTGAATTCTTGGTTTTACAAATCAGGCGCATTTACCATAAAAATTCACTAAATATATGAGTGGAAGTCCAAATTAATGCCATTAATGCCTCTGGTGAATCTATGTAATATTCTGACCACAGATTTTGCCAAAAAGTTTGCTATAATTTGTCACAATAAATAAATAGAATCTATAAAAAATGCATTCTTTTCCAAAAACACTGTTTGCAGTTTTCGTTATAAACTACCTGACTTCCCCTCAAGCTCTTGCATTTCTCCTTGTCATCATTTTGAGCTTCTAGCATTAGCCCCAAATTACTTCTCAGAATGTAAAGGCAGTCGGAGGGTTGCACGCTTCCTCTGTCCCATGAAATTTCTTCTGACTCATTTCCTTAAAACCAAGGCTCTTGAGAAGTGAGATTTATAAAGAACTGGAACTTTATAACATAAAGAACTATTTTTATGTCCATAATCCACTTCCACTCTCAACAGAAGCAATAAGATATCTCTATCAGTCACGATGTTCTTAATGGCAACATTGGGGCTGAGGTTGAAGCAAAATGAAGGCTTTGAATTATCTGAGGTAGTTTTTAATTTCTATTTGTTCTTTAATGGATACTGTGAGCTACTTTTGCTGTCTTTTTCCACAGCGCACATTAAAAGCAAGAGAAACATTCTCACTGCAAAGAAAGAACAAACAACCTCAGGGAATGTCAGGTTGTGAAGGTGAAGCTTCCTGCCATCTTACTTTAAACAGAAGCGCAATGATTAGGACCTGAAAAGCTCGCCTTAGGCCTGTTACAGCACGGACAGGAAAGGTTTGATTTCTAGCCTTTATCAGTGTTTCTGAAGCGTACAGTTTGTGTACAGAAAGAAGCCAAGAGGGAAGGTTGCACGTCAGCGAGGTCCACAGCTTGTTCCTGCTGGCGGCAAGGCTTATAAGTGCTGCTGATTTGTAATTTCCCTGTGCTTGCAGGTTCTCTCAGGGGAGCGGGCTCTTGCTGCATGGGCTTGCTCTCTGCATTAACTCTCATGAATGATGGAGGAGGCACGTGTCGGCTTCTTTCCGAGCCGCTTCTCAAAGAACTCGGATGGTTTGAAATGTAGAAACCGAATAGGTTGAAAGAATAAAGATAAAATGACATTGGTATTCATTTAGGTTGAAAAGGAAATGCAATATGGGATAACAACTTCCTGGTAACATTTGCTTTTGAGTCGAGTTATTACAAGTTTATAAGTTCAGACCATCCTGACAATGATGATTAGTCAAACAGTAAGACGAAGATGGGTGAGAAACATCTCTTTATCTACTGAGTTCGTTACATAACTGTGTGACTGTCTCTCATTTTGACATGAAACGCCCCTAATCAGCTGTCTTCGCTGCATTATTTATGAAGTGAGTGAGAATGAGTGACTCAAGCACGACCCATGATTCTTAGATAAATGTCTCGGCCTTCTGGTGGAGCATGGGGAGGGCTTGTCTTGTTTGTGTTTTTTTTTCTCTTATCCAACAAGACAATTGGCACCCAGTATAACTTAAACATGCATTCACTGTAGGAAACATCAATCTGTCACAGTTTCATGCAACTAATGTTAGCCTAATGAATAAATATGTATTTCAAAGGTCAATAATCTGATTTTATGGAAGGAATAAACCTCATATTAGCATAGCGTACTTCTTCATACACTGTAGAAATGGTCCATGCTTATCAAAACTGACTAAAACAGGTAATGAGATGTTTAGATGAAGCCACTAGAGGGCGTATTAATTCCTTTAAATTAAAACCTGTCCCCTTGTTTGGAGTTTGCTGATTTTATCTTCTTGTGGTGTTTTATGATAAATAGTTGCAAAACTTTGACAACGCAAAATCCTTTCTTTCAACACTGACACTGTAAGATCTGCCCGACCGAAGTATTTTACATCACATAGCTGTACAACGTGTTGAAAATGGTTTTATGCATACAGTTTTCTTTGTTTTAATGTGTTCCCATTATCTGTGATAATTAACAATAAATGGCTTTTCAAAAATTGTTTACAGCAATCAGCATTTATTTCAAGGTAGACTGATGTCAGGTGGCATATATTGATTATCACTGTATTGCAGATTGTAGTGGTTCATTCATCTATAGTAAGGAACTTAGATCATGTCAAAATCATGTAATTTGAGTAAAAGACTCAAAATTACAAAATAATTTTACATTTTGGTAAACTAACACTTTATATTTCTAAGCCACTGATTTTAACTTGGTTTTATTGAAAATGTCCTCTAAGCAACCTTGAAATCTTAAAAACTGAGTGGAGGGTCAAAATATAGCAACTCCACTCATAATAATATTTTTACTACTTTGGACCTCGGCTGTCCAGAGCATGTGCTCAGATATGAAGTCATATGATGCGTTGGTACTTTAAATGATTAACAGACAGGATAAAGAGGTGATTCAAAAATGTCCACTTGTCTT
This sequence comes from Alfaro cultratus, assembly GCA_903066825.1. Classification (NCBI taxonomy): domain Eukaryota; kingdom Metazoa; phylum Chordata; class Actinopteri; order Cyprinodontiformes; family Poeciliidae; genus Alfaro; species Alfaro cultratus. Next base: position 117,322 of record CAEFZX010028955.1, read on the forward strand.
TTGAATCAAACGTGGTTGGTGGGACCAACCTTTGCAGTTTGATTGTATGTCTCCAACGGATTAGTTTTATAATAGTTAACAAAATGAATTCTTGATCTGTTTATTTTTATTTTTTTTACCAACTCAGACTTTTAAAACTTCAGCCTGTAATGGTAAATATGAAGTGAAATCCACCAACTGAAACAAAAAAGTAACCTACTATTGCTATTTTTGCCACTTTACAGGGCTCCGTAGGTTGAAGTGGGGGGTATATAAATTGCACCATGCAGCTATCCTGATCCTAAGTTACCCTGAGGAGTTTTACTGGGAACCTCACTGTAAATGTTACACAATGGCCAAACACAGGCCCCTTACCATGCATTCTCTCAGGATGTGTTCTCCACCTGTTTTGGTCTCGCTCCTCTGATTGCATGCGTGTGGGTGCGTGTGTATGCGTGTGTGTGTGTGCGTGTGTGCGTATGTGTGTGTGCGTGCGTGTGACCTTTTACTCTAGTCCCACCCAAAGTCGTGTATATTTACTTAAAGGACAAAAGTCTCTGTCATACAATAACGTAGACCCCCATGGCAGTGATATAGTTCCAGGTCTGCTCCACATGGAGCCCTCTCAGGGGCCCACGTCCCAAAGGTCACAGCATCAAAGACATCACAGGTCAGGGGGCCGAGGAGAACCTGGTTTAACCCCCCGGTGCCCTTTGCATTATGATGTAGATACACCCACTCTCTTTAGTTCTTACTTTCCATACGATATGTGAAAGTAATATATGAATGGGATCTGAGGAAGTTTATGTGTTGTTGCCTTTGATTTCAATTCTGAGCTTGATTTATTTTTTTTTTACTTTGAACTGCTTGGATAATGGTCTTGGATGATTGGTATTCTTGCTGTAACCGTTACTGTTAATTCAAAATCATCCAATGAGAAGGAAGAAAATTAGAAAACACATTTATATCCACCCTCTCTGCGTCTAGACATTTTCAGATCCACCTAACACTGCAGCGCTTGTGATTCTCAACATGGACTTTAAACTTCTCTGGAATCTATGACCATTGTTTCTTCCACAGACCTCAGGGTCAGTAAGATTGGATCGAGAGCATCGGTGAGCAGAACGTTTCAGATGTTATCACAAATTTTCAGCTCTGGCTTTTGACTGAGCCATTCTAGCACATGAACATGCATTCATCTAAAGAGTTCCATTGTTGCACTTCCTTTCTGTTTACATTCACTGTTTAACTGTTAAGTGAAAATCTCGCACAATCTCAAGTGTTTTGTTCCCTCTGCCGGGGGGGGGGGAGCATCAGAGGCAACGTAAAACATGGTATAAGAAGTGAAACCAGGGGCATCTGGTCAAGAGACGAAGCTCCTATTCTTGAGGCTTAGAGATTTGATCTGAACTGGCTTCTTTTCAGAACTGTTGGCATCTTTATGGGTTAATTTAGTGTACTTTATTGCCCGGCAGAGCCCCAGATATACAGATTCTCCTAGAGAGGCCCTAGATAAAGGATTTTCCATTGCGTCTGCTGAAGTAAAGCTTCCCGATAGTATGATACTGTCACCACCATGCTTTACCATGGGGATAATTTTTTTAGAGTGATGTAAAATATTAGCTTTGCAATACACAGAGCATTTTTACTTTTAGGTCAAAAAGTGTAATTTTGTTCTCCTCTGGCCAGAGGTCCTTTGTTGTGTTCCCCACCTGTGGTGTGTCAAACTTTAACATGACTTCTTGTGACTTTCTTTCAACAACCAGTTTGTAATTTCTCTTCCATGAAAGCAAATCTCGGGAGTGAGTTTTATTGTTTATATAGTTTTCCAGATATTTTGTGGATCTTCAGCTTCTGATGAAAAAAAACTCAGGCATCTTGTCACGTCAGTTTAGGTGGACTCTGATGTCTTGGTAGGTTGGCGGTTGTCCCATTGTTTTTTTTTTTAAATTATTTTATTTTATTTTATTTGCAAATAAATGACTAGACAGTGTTTTATCAGATGTTGAGAATTTGAAAGATTGTTTTACAAAATAACCTGCAATAAATGTCTATATAATTTTACCCGTTCTTCTTGATGCTGTTTTTCTCAGGATTTTATTTGTACTGAGATTATATTAGTAATTGAATTAATAATCTCACAGAGTTAGGCACAGGGCTACCTTGGATTTTATTTAGGAGTATCAGAGTAATCATAGTCAGCTTTATTGGCCAAGATTGTTTGTACAAACAAGGAATTTAACTTCACTTTCAGATGCTTTACACCATAGAGACATTTAGTATGAGGGAGCTGAAAGTCTTTTTTCAGAGTCAATGCAACTTTTTAAAACCAGAAAAAGTCCAAACTTTTTCTGGAAAGACTGATGTGTCTACCAACTATATTAACCCATAAAAATGTCAAAGCATTGCAAATCCCATCACCTCTCAGCCATTTCCATGGAGATGGTGATTATCCATGCAGAGAGAAACACATTATGCAACACAGTAACAGACTTGCCATTCAGAGTTAATGGGATTATATTTCAGTCTGTTCTGCTCTGACATGTCAATAAACCGGGTTTTGCTGAAGGCGGGGCTTTTTTTCTCAGCCAGGAGCTTCCAGGACACACAGCTTCTACATTTTGGGATAGTTGAGAGATTTTCACTATTTTCTTTCTCCATGGGAATGTGCCAAGTTAAAGGTTTCTGGGGGAAATAATGAAGGCATTTTTGTAACATTTTGGGTGACAAAATGTAAATATTTCACACACATTTGGTTAAAATTCAGTGTTTCATCAAGAGCTTTCTTTTCAGTGTCCAACCATTTGCTTTATAGATGGAGTTGACTGAAAGGAGGAGCGATGGAGGGCAAAGGGCACAATCTTACATGAGTTTCTTTTTACTCCTTAACCCAATAAATTTGTGAAAGGCCTAAACGTGAATGGAAGGGAAAGAGGTCACTGAGCAGCACAAATGTAAGCAAAGGAGAGAGGAAATCTAATCAGCTTGGAGATGCTAATTTTATGGAGCACCAATTAAGGAGAATTTTTTTATGACACTCTTTTTGGAGAAGACAAAACAGTAGAGCTGGGGGGGTACTTTAGCTTGAATGGCTCTCTCTCCCCCACTCCCCCCATCCTTTCCTCTGCAGGATTGAAACCAGTCTCTAATGGGATGGCACCCACTTTACGCCTGCCCTCGCCCACATTGAAGAAAGAAGGCAGACTCTGTTTGTTGTTCTGGATGGTCGTGCGTCCCGTTTATCACTGTCACTTCACTAAAAAAGGAGGACCAAGGGGGTGGTGCAGAATGGGTTTCTGGGGAGGTTAGCCGTACAATCTGTCCCGCTTGGGGTTTTACGACTACGGGGGCCCCACGTGGCGAGACCCCCACCCAGCACCAATACATCTCCATATCTGCCTTTCGGGCATCGACGGCCTTTGTATCGGCTCACTCCGGCTGCCAAGATGTGTGTCTGCACTGTGAACTGGGGCCTGGGTGGAGTACCTAACTAGACAATGATGGGAGATCCAAGACTGCCAATATTTAACCAGCGAGCAGCCCACTCACGCCCCTGCATGGCCACAGAGCCCCCTGTGCCTTTGTGGACTCTGAGTTAATCTTTCAAAGGTCCAAGTCTTGCCCACTGTCCCCTAAATATACTGCTACTCAGTATCTTGAGTGGTAATTTTATGGGATCTTTTGTCACTGCTTGTGCTGTTTACTCTGCCTCCACTGCACTCCATAACTCCATGATCCTTAAATCCTTCTCGGAATTAACTCTTCATTAATAATACATTAGAGAGGAAGTGAAGCAGAGTGATGCCTCTGCTTAGTAAACAGGAATAAAACCTGTAATTAATAGTGCTGCTAATTAGATCTGGGCTAAGACATTATGAAACCCAATATTGAGTTTTTCACCCCACTTTTCAGTTCTTGTGTCTTCCTCTTCCTTTCTTTCCATCTTTACATACATCTGGAAAATACTTGCTGCTCGTTTATTGCCCCTTCCTTTTATCGAGTATTTATGGACCCTTGTAAACTAGTATTGATATTTAATGCTGCGCTCAGCAGGGCAGGGCTGTTTTGCCAAACACTGAAGCCCAGCACTCTTTGGAACAGGAAAAGTGAGACAAAGAATTATATTAATAACAAAGGTGCTATAAATCCAAGCTAAGCCCTGCTGCCAGCAAAAGATCACGCAGTCACAGTACCGTTCCTGCTGGGGTAGTTGCTTCACACATTTTGGTTTGTTCAATTGTTCAATTGTCTTTTTAGAGAAATGATGCGTTCATAGCCCTGTACAAATATCTTGAGTCGTCCCTCATTTTCATGGGCTTGACTAATTTCATGAGTCATTTTCAGAAAAATATACATTTTGTTGATAAAGCCTCTGAACTCTTCTGGGTTTGCAATCCTTGAATTTACTTAATCACATACAATCTTAGTCTTGTATTTAAGTGGGATGTTTTGTGATAGATCAAAACTAAGTAGCACATCATTTTGAGACAGAAAGAAAAAGATGCAAATGAAGTCACTTCACCAGAGACAATCATTTTTAGAAGCATTGTTTGCTGAAGTTAAAGCTGCTTTTTGAGGTTTGTCTCTACATGGCTGCAGAGTGACATTTTTGTCCATCCATCTGTGCTAAACAGTTCACATTCAGTTCTTCTTCCTCAGCTGCAGCCCGTGTAGGTAATCACTCATCTTTACAAATCTTCACACAATAGTTCTGGTTGTGTCCATGTTGCCATTCCCTTTCGGTGTCTTATTCTACAGACACCGAAAGCTTGACACCGAAACAAGCTTTCGGTGTCAAAAAAACACTGAAAGTTTGTGTGTTTGCGATTGTGTTTGGATTCTACTAATCTAAAAAAGCTGATGTTAGTTTTTAAAAGGACTAAAATCAGTATTATATCAGTTCATAGTTTAAACCTCAGACATCTAGTTTGGTGTGCTCCTGTCTCCTGAAATGAAAAAAAAAAAAAAGTTGCTCGAGGCATTTGAACAGAAGGTTATAGCAGCTCATAACCCTGGTAAGGAATTCAAAGATATCGCAAAAGTGGTGGAAGTCACCTTTTCAGCTTTAAATATTGTCTCGAAGTGGAGGACACTTCAACCTGAAGAGCCTGCTGGGACAGGAATATCTGCCTGAGACTCGCTGATGTAAAAGCATCTAATATGTTTGCATTTTTGATTGCATAACACATTTCATTAATGTGTTTCTTACAATCCCCACCACTTTGGTTCATCTCCTAATGATGAAATAAATGGAAAAGCTAATGATTGCTTGCAATTGTAAAGTAGGGCTGCAGACCGCATAGCTCTGAAATGAGCGGCAAATTGCTTTGCAGAGAGACTCAGAAAACAACACTGTAATTATAAAATAAATCTAAAAGGTAAACATTTGAAAGCAATTATATCACACTCATGAGCCATTAATTATGCAAATCAAAGGACAACTCATACACATGCAATTGTGTTTGCACACTTTCATCTCTAGTTATCTTCTCTAACTTAAGTTAATAATTGCAAAAAATGATTTGTGTTCATAGAAATGCTAATTTCTTCACAGCATAGCTTTTCAAAGGATTAGCATTTGGTGTAAATAGCTATTCAGTTAGTCAACTATCTTCTATTATACAAAATTATTCAAAAATGCTTTTTTTCAAAATTTGTGTGAAGATTCATTCACCTACTGCCCACATCAAACAGGTCTGAGCAATTCTGTTTTATGTTTTGTAAAGGGGGACTGTGCTGATACTCTCTATACATTCTTAAATGCCCAGAAGGTTTCTTCTCCCATCATCTTGCAACTGAATCTCTCACCTTAAGCTTTAGTGGACTTGTGCAGTCTCTTATTCTACAGACATGCACTTTCAGGTTAACTGTAACAGGTGCATGAGGCTGCTGTAGGTTTTCCTTTTTTGAATTTAGTCATCTGATGACTAAATCTAAATCTCATCTGACATTTGCATCAGTCTACGTGAAATGTGAAGTACCACCACCACAAAAAAAAGTAATGCTACAAATTTGTGAATTAAGAAAGTTCTTAATTCTCAAATTAAGAACTTAAGAAGTAGGAGTAGTACTTGGAAGAATCCTAAAAACTCTCTGTACACCATGAATTTCTGTGTATAAGACTAAGCATGTATTCCACCTCCAGCTTATCGCCACCAGGTAAAGTACAGCCTAAACAGCATAAACTTGGTGTAACTGATATCAGATACATGTTTCAGTTTTAAGAACCAATCCATTCACAATAATAATGCCTTAATAAAGGACCTGCAAACAAGTTAATGTTCAAATAAATCAACCTGTTAACAAATTGTACTACCTTTATTCATCTCTTCAAGATTAACAACTTAAACACAGAATGAAATGCACAACCTAGCACTGTTTACATGCTATATTCCACTGAATTGATCACAGACTTTGGAGCTAAAAACGTCCCAGTTGGACTGCAACAGCAGCAGAACTCCTCATCAATATTCAGGTCTGAATTAAGGTTTAATGTGCCCATAATAAACCACCTGAGCCTTGTGAGTGGTTCCTGGATGGAATATGCGGAGTATAAGGCCAGATGAAAAGGGAATGGAGAGGGCTAAAAAGAGCAACAAGAAAGTGATATCAATCTGGGGGCATAATACATGATTAATGGCAAAAGTGAGTTTTTAGTAATACACAAACACAGAGATTGTAGTGGGAATACTCATTTGTATGAAATCTGATTCCTGCCAAAAGCAAAAACAAACTAGAGCACACTGAGATTGTGTTCAAGTGGTTTTTCTTTTTGTTCCCCTTTCTTTTTATCTGGATCTCTTTTATATACTCAACTCTGAATGAGCATGAGCCACAAACCAAACATTCAATTTTACATCTGTTTGAATGCAAGTTTAATGTGTCAACTCGGCCAGGAGAAGCATGTATATACCTATCAACATTTCTTTTTATATGATTCTTGTTTTACAGTTTCTGCAAAACTGGAAAGTCAATCACTCATATGAAGCTGGATTAAAATAGCAAAATCTACTGTTTGATCAAATTTTTGGCTTACTCAATCTTCAAATTTAGATATTTAAACATTTATTTAAAATAGATCAGAACAATGTTCTTATCAGAAGCTTGTGAGGGAGCTTCTGTAAATTACATCGCCAAAAAATTAAAACAAATAAATCTGTTTCATTCACCTGCTTGTGCCTTCATATTTCCAGAAGCAGAAATTTACCTTCATTACTTAGGGCTGATGACTACATCTGGGCAACAGAGTCTTAACTAAAAGTTCATTTGCCTTTTATAGAAAGTTAGAAGCAGGTATCTACTGGCTAAGAAGAAGATTAGACAGCATTACCAGCAGTGATGCTAATAAGTAAGATAACATAATTTAGTACATGATTTTAAGCTCTTTTACTGCTGTAAAAGTCAAAATGAGACTAAAGTTAATTTGCTTGAATTTGAAAACCCCTCTAATTTAGAGCAATTGTTCCAAAAAATATGATTTTTTGAATTTTGCAGACCTATCTGCAAAAAACAGTTGTTTTTGAGAACTGTTATTCTCAAAAACAGATTTTACAAAATGTATGATTTGCAATCCCAAGTCATGTTTATAAATGTGTTTGAAAATTAAACACAAGACAGATTAGTCTGAAGTTTTATTTTCTCAAAAAGCTCTAACTGGACTGTTTCTCTATAGCATTTTTGGCTGCCAACTGAGCAGCAATAACTATTGTATTACATCAAGCAAAAAGTCCAGGAAATCAATTGTGTGTTACTAACTAGTCTGATGGGCTGAACAGACAAAAACTAACAACACAGTATGCTTCAATCAATGAACCTGCAGAGGCTGTATACCAACTGAACACATGTGGGCACACACAGAAACCATTGATTAGCTCGTCAATCACTGGTCAGTGAGGATGGCCAGTGGCCACCAACACTTGGATCATTGTGCCTGGTGACCCTAAGGTCAGTGGTAAGTAGCTAAGAGATGAGCCCCGTTACAAAAGGACTGCATCATGTACTTTCCACATACAGTGCTGTTGCCAGCGGCACCGTTATGAATGGACACATGGCAGGCCTGCCCACAGATGGGATGTGAAAGTGTGTTTGTGTGTGGTAGGGGCTGTTGCTGGGGAGAAGGAGCACAAGCGGAGGTAACAGACTGAGACAATGGTGCTGATGAAAGGCAGGTTTCGTGCCGAGGCTTGAAGGAGAGAGATTATTGGGAGAGAAGTTCCCCATCAAACTGGAATGGTGGGGGCAACAGAGAGTTGGGGGGGCAGAGCAGCAGAACTACACAGATCGCTGACACAAAGCCTGCCAACTGTTCAAAAGTGTGACCAACACAATGCCAAACAGATACACTGAGTAAGAGTGCATCTGTGCAGCCATTTGTAGCCATTTGTTGTTGTTTTTTAATAGATGTATATTTATATTTAACTCAGCTTGTATTCAGAAACATGTGTTTTATTTTATACGTAAGACAGTTGATTAAATAAAACTTAAGGTTTGATATAAAACATTAGGTTTAAATGTCTTTAAACAAAATGTCTTTCAAAATAAATGCACTTTATCTCTCATAAACACTTTAAAAATTTTTTACGTTTTTTAAAAACATTGTTATTCATTTCATATGTATACCAATTTTGGGGTAAATTATGTGCTGGATCTGGTGTATTGTATAAATTTTTTTCAGTTTTTTGCATTTTTTTTTATCACATTCAAATGTTTTAAAGCAAACAACTTTTAATGCCAAAAATAATTAGAGTAAATATAAAAAGCAGCTTTCAAACTATTTCATCTACAAAGGCAAAAAAGCTACATAAACCATCCTGGTCAGGCATCATGTCCAGATTGACCTTCTAACCCATACTCTATTTACACCGCATTTTGGTTTTTAATTGTACTTTCAGTTTTACCTGAATTTAGTTTAAGCTTTTTTGAATTACCTTGGTTGACTCTTGTTAAAAATTACATTGAAATCTTATGTCTTGCTCTGATTTTCACTTAAAAATATAGTTGCATGCTTTATGTGGTATAAATACATTTTACTCTGCATTTTAGTACTTAACTTTTCCTTTAGGGACGTGAGGTAAAATCTTTTTGTTACTGGTATAGTGTTGCTCAAGATGGTGAATTATAAAGTGATACAGTTTGTTTTTGTAGCTTATCCGTATCCGTATTTCAAAAGCAACTGTTTTGCTGTTTTGCAGTTTAAGTAAAGCGTTTTTTCTTTTTTTGTTTGTTTCAATAATTACCCAACTTGCTATCACTCGGTCTTCCACCAACCTGAAGGCCAACATCTGGATATGGTCTCTGCACCTCCTGCTCAGCAACATGTTTGGCTCTGTCCCCTTTCACTCTCGCTCCCCCTTTTGGGCTGTCTGTCCTCCCTCAGTGGTTCCCCCCGGGGTAACTGTGGGGTAATTTATGAAGTTCTAGCAGCATGGAGTAGACCAGTGTATGAGACAGCCTGCTGACCAAGTCCCATTCAGCTCCTGGACTCCTTTTATTCCTGTGTGCTTGGACGCCTCCTCCTAACTACCCTCGCCCTGCAGCCTTCCACAGCATGCAATCCTCCACGGCCCCTTAAAGATGAAGGTGAAAGTTATTGGAGTCTTTAGTGACTCATAAACATCCTAGGGGATTTTCATACTGCCTTTGTCTCTTTTTGTTGTGGGTAAGATAATGCAATTGTTTCAGGCAGTGTAAATGAATAAATCAGAGCAGTTTGCATGAACAAAAGGCAGCACTCCCTGTTCTCAGAAACACTTGTTAGCCCGTTTAGGTGCTCGGGGAAACAATTTTATATCCTTTTCTCCTGCTAAATCTACAGATAAAAGCAGCAGAAATTCACGTTCAGTGCCTTGCAAAAGTTTCCATATCCTTTGAAGATTTTCATATTCCTCACTTCACATCTAAATCCAATGTGTTCGCTCGCAAAAAATGCCAATACCATGCTTTGAAGTTTGTGGTTGTGAAGTGACCTGATTCTCATTCCTGTCCCAGTTGACATTTTGTAGAATTGTCTTTCTTGTTGCAGTTACAGCTGGAAATTTTAGTTTTCAGCAGCACATTTTCCACACTTACACATCACGAACCTGAAATGTTTGTTCATCCTTCTTTGAAAAAGATGGATGGAGTTCATGTAGCCTCGTCTGATCAGAGCGTCTTCTTCACAAGCATTACTGTCTACATGGCTTGTGACAATGTCCCTCATGACCTACTTTTCACACTAACTTTCTTGTTGACATTCTTCAAAAATATTGGAGATCATGACTAATAGTTTTTGTCACAAAGTGTGATTGTGAAGGACCCAAATGTATTCAAGAGAGATGTCAAATTATGTAAAATGTGTCTTACTTGAAAATAAAACTAACCTTCAAAATAACAGGAGGAATCAGTGAGGAGAAACCAACAGGGAGCAAACCAGTCTGGAACATCACTGAACATAAACAGGCATCTCTGACAAATGATTGTGCAAACTTGGATGTATACATGGTAGGAAGGTGATTGCTGAAGTGAAAACGTGTGTGTTTATTAAGTTTCAGCTGTGAAAGAAAAATGACTGAGGCAAAGGACACATTCTCTTACAATCCTCCACAAGTCGCCTGGGAAGGCATGATGAGAAGAATGGGAGGAGTTTTTCACAGTCTGCTAATTAAGTGACATGTTTTATATCTGCACCCAAACATCTATTTGTTTCAGAGATCAAAGTGAGCCTTCCCAGTTGATCTGAATGAGGCAGTAGAGGCACTGACATCCTCTCCAGAGAATAAATGGCTCCGCTGAGAGGCAATGCCCAGAAATGGCACAGGAACTAAAAATATAATAAGGAAGACATTCTGAAGCAACTGAAAAGAATATAAAATCCTCACCACAGAATAAAGTTGTAACTTTAATTTACTCCAATTGATGGAGCGGTACAATAGCACACATCTCAGGGCCAAAACTGAACCAGCAGTGACTCTATGAGTAGACAATCCCCCTGAATTTTGGATCTCTGCAGCTCTTCCATAATTATCTTGAGCTTCTTGGTTCTCTGATTCATGCTTCCTGTGAACAATCTGTCTTAGTGTCTTAAAGGGTTTGCAGCTACTCCACACAATTTTCATTAAGGATATTATTTTATAACCTAACATTTCCTTAAGCTTCTATAAAACATGCGCACTGAACTGTCTGTGTGATGCTGATTGTTTGCTAATGTCCTCTGACAAACCTCTAGTGCCTTCTCAATACATCTGTGTTTTTTAGTGAGATTAAATTACAAATAAACTACATGAATTCACTCATCAGCTGACCTCTGAAGGTAATTGCGTGTACTGGATATTATTTAGGTGTAAAAATAAACCAGGTTATATGTGCTACTTTGTGTTTCTCAAAAGCATTAAATTCCAATATAACACAACAATGTTGCTGGTTGTAATATGATAATCTGTGGAAAATTTATACATATACTTTTGCAAAGAGTTTTATCCTAGCTGATGCAAGAACGATAGTGTGTGATCCAAAACTGTAAACAACCCCAGGATCTTCTTTCGGCCACATGCCCAGATTAAAGCCTGGTGGGTGTAGAGAAGATCGAGCCCCTGATCCCGTTAAACAATGACCAGCAGAGAGCAAAAGAGGCCTTATGCTGAACAGCACAGGTTTGCTCTTCAGCTCAGTGCTTTATTGAGCTATAAGAGGCCCTAATCTGGGCTGATCCTCTGTCGCTACAAGCATATGCCTGTGATAATGCCCTCATTTTATGGTCACCTGAGCACTTTCATTGGAGTGCACCCCATGAGGCATCAGAAAGCGGGACCGTAAAGCCTGGGGGAGAAAAAGAGGATGTCTCAGATCTAAGAGCTGGATGAAGGGTCCTGAAAGGTGACATCTAGAGAAGAAAGTTAAACACTCTGATGGAGGGTTAAAAACTGAAGGATTATATGGAAACATGGAAGGTGGTTACGCTTTCATTTGTAAAATGCAAAGCTTGATCCTTCTGTCTCTCTGTGTGGCCCGTTGCCTATACAAACACATGAATAAGAATAAAACTGACACACAATGGGACTTATTTGGCCCATGAATGTAAAAATGAAGTAATAGAAGAACTATCGATGCACTCAATTGATCAGCAAGAGTCCATATGTCTCCCTATTCTTGGTCTCTGACAGTATGAATCATCTCCAGATATTCATGTCAAGATTTTCAGCATAATTTTTCAAATTCCTTTTTGGCTGAAAACATTCATTTTCTTTTCTATTAAAAGCCTAGAATATTTTGTCTCACATTGTTAATTAGGATCTGACCCAATTAACAGATGAGAATCCAGCAGCCATTTTGGCTCAGAGCCTAACGATGGGAAAATCCATATGCTCCAAATAAATGGCTTATGTGAGCTCTCCAGGTTCCACCAATTATAATATCCCTGAATATTGGCTAATCCGAAGCGCCCTGATGGAGCAGTGGTGGGGGGTCTTCAGAACCCTTTTGATTCCTGGTTGAGACGCTCTTTTAAGTCCGTGAGTAGAATCAGTTTGGGAAGATTTTTTGCTTTGAAGTTGCACATTAAGCAACATGTAAACCACTGGGAGACCCATCTGGCATTTAACAACGGACAAATCTGAGGAGCAATTATAGACTACATAAAATACAACAATGTTTTCTTTACATGTCTACTGAAAAGTTAATATAATATTGTCAGGACATGAAAGTACTTTTACCAGAGGAGGATATTCGGTACAGATCTTTTAATAATTAGATGAGTAGTCTTTTTAAAATCTTTTTGATAAAAAAAATAACAGCATATGTCATGTTTTTTTAATGGTAGTAACGAGACTATTAAAAGCTTGAGACTTTCAAGTAAAATGAGGAGAGATTGTATGCAGCCATGCAAAACATTTGTGGTAGGTTCTTTAATCTATACATTAAAATATGGGGGGGGTGAAAAGGTAAAAAGGCAAAGGTAAAATGTTTTCTCTTCCATCTACCACTGCTGTTTTAATGAACACAAGAGAGTGAAAAAAAATACTTATTAGTATGCATTACAGCAACAGCATTTTAATATCAAGAAGAATCAGCATTCAGCCTTAGGCATCATAACCATCTTAGCCATTATACTACAGTTAGGTTAGCAAAACTACTAGTAACTTAGCATGTCAGCAAACACTAGTTGCCACTATGTACTAAGAAAACATCATTTTATTTTAATCATTGGATAAAATGATAGCATGTTTACTATCAAAATCCAATATATAACCAGAGAAAATTTTAAATACTCCACTGTCTCTCCAGTTTCTCTCTTATCCCATTAAAAAGACTCTAAAGATGAATAGAAAAGTTTAGGTTTTGAAATTAAAGTTATTTTAAAACTTTGGTAAGTGTTGATAATGGAAAACGTTCCTTGGCTGTTACCAATCACCAATCAATTTTTTAATTCAAAAGAAATATACCTGGTGTGCACATTTTCATAACAATCGCATCAAACCTCTTTTAGTGCTCACATTACTTATATTTTCTTATTTTATCCTTTTGCTTTGAAAAAAATCAAATATGTTATGGAAGTCTTTTGAGAAGGGACTGGACAAAGCCTTTCCACACTTTAGCTATGATAATTATTATTATTACTATTATTATTATTGTTATTATTATTATTATTATTATTATTATTATTATTATTTATTTATTTATTTATTTTTAAGAATTTGAAAGTTTTGCCATCGCAGCTCTCTGCAGAAATCCTTGCAATGGTGTCTCTCTTGCTGCTCTGGAAAATGCTGTTTTTAGCCTTCTAATGGATGTTTTAAAGAGGACATGTTTGGTGCTTCAGGGAGAACAACAGCCTGGTGTACAAAGTTGTTTGTTCTAAAACAGCTGAAGATACAAGCTATGCATGAACTTTTATATTCTGTTAGAAGTTTTTAGAGTGTACCTTTAACTTTTAAAGATAAAAAAGGTAAGATTTTACTGAAATACAATTTAGTTATCTGAAGACAGTGCTGTGGCCTCTTTAGTATCTTTTTAACTACCTCTCCATGAAGGACCCCCTTCCAGAAACAGTGATGTGATTTCACAGACTGTTTGGAAAGCAGAGTCAAATTTATTTGACCTTCTTTGTCTTAACTCCTAGTTGAATTGTACCCAGTCTTCCATTAACACTGCTCTTTACATGTTTAAGCCGCCTCATATGGTGCCTCATACCTTTCTCCAAAGTGTCTCATAGAAACCATATGTAAATAAGGCCTTGGAGGCATCATCTATCTGGTGAAATGGCAGACAGCAATAAAAATGGTGGCCTGTTGAACTCTGAGGTCAGCACTTTCACTTTCTTTTCAGGCAAACTGCAAACCTCAAGAAAAAAAAAAATATATATATATTTTTATTAAAATTGATTTGTCACATAAACTCTTTGCATTTTTATATAGCCATGGACAATTCTATGAGAATAGCTGAAAATGATATGTGAATATATCTTTGTTTTGGTTAATGTGTAGTGGACTCATTAGATTAGGGGAGTTAAAGGGGGTGTGGGAAGGTGAAGTGGGGCTGTATGAAGGAGGTGTAACAGGGGGGTGAAAGTGTGTCCCTTCTGCAATTGGCTGTGGCCCTAAGTGTCTCATTATGCAGCTTATTGTTCCTTTGTTGTGTCCCCAATATAAATACACACCAGCAGGCCCACGGCGTGACAGATTTCAAACACTTTCACTCCTGTGGAACAGACTGTGCAGCAAAATCTCTCTGTGACTCTTTAAAAATTAAGGATTTTGGACAATTTAAAAAAAAAAAAAAAACTGAAATGGATTCAGATGCCAGCTCCACGTGCAGCCGATCCTCATCTCCAGACCTGGTGGTGGATGACTCTGCAGGCAGCTTCTTCTCCAACACTATTTTTCAGAAATACTGCCAGGAGAATAGAAATGGCAGTGAGGATGACCAAGGCAGGACGGAACGTGGAGGCGGGAAGACCAAGAGCAGGTCTGAACTCAGCAAGGAGGAGATGCAAGACTTAAGGCTCAAAGTCAACAGCCGGGAGAGGAAGAGGATGCATGACCTGAACCAGGCCATGGACGGACTGAGGGAGGTGATGCCCTATGCTCACGGACCTTCTGTTCGCAAACTGTCCAAAATATCCACCTTGCTTCTAGCTCGCAATTACATCCTCATGCTGTCCAGCTCTCTAGAGGAGATGAAAAAACTGGTTGGGGACGTCTACGGAGGTGGTGCTGCCGCCCAGAGCCGCTCCACTGCCCACTCAACTATCAACCATGCAGCCACATCTGTTCACCTCCCTCTGCATCCTCTGGCCCAGTCCCTTCACTCTCTGGTGGGCAGCACACCTACAGCTCTGCAGCATCACTCCTCTCCTCCATCTTCAGCTCCAGCTCCTCATTCCCCTCCATCAGCTAGCTTCCTGGGCTTCCATGCTCCAGTGCAGGGCCTTCTTAAGGACCCGCTCCACCTTGGTGGCTCTTACAGACATTTTCCTGGCATGCCATGCCCATGCACACTCTGCCAGCCTCTGCCGACCGCCACCTCCACATTGCACTGCTTGTCTATGAACAAATGAAGGAGGACTCGCAACAAAATGACTGAAGCTAAACTTGTTCATATTGTACATACAAACTGCTGCTATTTTGTCAAAAAAATATTTTGTACTTTGTGATAGAGCAACATTGGGCCTTTTACATGTGTAACAAAATCTGCAACTTATCCAATGTTTGTGGTAAGGAAAGCTTGTAAAAAATTGGAACAGATATGTTCAGGATTTCTATTTTCCTAAATTAAAAAAAAGATAATTTTGAAACTAACTTGTTTTTCTCATTCTTGTTTCATTTGTTTTCATTGCTGAACAATGAAAACCGCACAAAACATTTTTACTTCCAAGTAAAAAATTGAGACCAGAAATGATAGATATGTGAGTTTAATTATTGTGCAACATAGATTTTACACTGATTTTGTTAGTAGAAATTGGTAAAGGGTTGGGTATTTGTTGCTAACCAGCTTAGTTCACACTAAGCGCTAAGGAGGGACAGGAGGGCGAGACAATACGACAGCACAGAAGCTGAATGTGGCGCCATCAATCTTCACCTCAACAGGGTGTTGGAGATGAAAGGACAACACAGGCGCCATGAAGGCGCGTCACTTTTGTCAGATGCAGGCGAGGGACACAACGATGTCCTCAGCTGCAGGCCAGCCATTTGTCACTGTCTCGTATGATTGTGGTTATAAGGCATACAAAAGGATTCAATTAAAGCTAAACTAATAGTGCAGTTTCACAAACATTTCCCCACACCATTCAATTTCTCCAGTCAGTTTTTGCTGTGATCGTCATAAAAGTCAAAATTCAGACCATATGAAATAAAAAATGGCTCAAATAAATCACAAACGTAGCTGTTTATGCAAGCAAGCCCAATGGAGAGCCATGAACATGATTTAGTTAAACAAGTCAGCAATGGCTGGCCTTCACTTAGCAACAAATCAAGCGTGTAAAATACATGCTTATCCTCCCACGGCTGACAGATGAGCTGGAGATCAGGGAGAATGAAGAGATGTAAGTCATTCTCACCCACCTCCTCCTTATCGCAAAGCTGAAGAGGGTTTGAACAATGGCCATGCGGACACAAAGACAGGGGGAGTCAAAGCTCTCGTGCCTGGGACATAGACCCCCTCCATTCAATCTACATTTCATCATGGTAACAAGCGCTGTCGGGCCAAAAGGCCTGACACCCTCTCTCACCACAAAAGCGGTTAGCTCAAATATATGAGGCTATTGACACTGTAAAGAGCTCCTGTCAGCTCCGGGGGTTTGTCAGCTGTGGGATGTCTCAGTAGGGGGAAGCAGCTGCCAGCCAAACCAAGCTCTGCGGCTTCTGTCGTGGGGACCGGCACCACGCCGTCACCTGGTCCCCTGTCCCATGACACAGACCTCCCCCTCTTTACTGGGGCACAGGTGGGAATGGGAAGCTGAACACATTGAGGAGATTAGTGGGGATCCGCTTGCCTTTGCTGGAGGTAGATAATTAGAGACACTGACTTGTGCAAAGCTGGTGTTTTCTGATTGGCACCAGATGGTGTTAACCCACAATATGGCATCAGTGGTCTGGAAAGTCTACGTGCATGTGTGGGTGGGGGTGATGACTGTGGTGTGTAATGGATATGCTTCTTAAATCATACAATATGGGCATGTCCTCTGTGTACCATTATGAGCAGCCTCTGCAGTCATCACTCCTGTCCTCAGCATACGCCGACCAGCAGAGGAAGTTCGGATTTAAGTGACACAGTTAGCATGTAACTATGTCCACCACGTAAAATTATTCCTACATTTATATAAATAAAAAACCTCCAAAACTATTTAAAGCTAATTATTACATCTGAATTTATTAATTAGCAGATTGTAGATAAAGGTTCTAACAACATTATGACTACTGTAAAACTAGCTTTCCAAAAATCTAGTTAAAAAGAAATCTCAAAATGTCAAATCTACTGTTAAAAAAATTAAACCAATATAACATATTTTTCTAACAGAACTTAATTATGGCAAACATCCTTTAGAACGCTTTCAACTAGGTTTCATAATCTAATCAAAATTATTTAATTTATTTTGGTAAAACACTCAAAATGAAGCATCTTAACAATATCCAAAGTTTTATGCAAGTTCAGAAACTTTACTATGTTTTCACATGAAATATTATTTCTTGTTTTGTCTTGTGATTCTTCTAAAAGCCAGAATAATATTATTTTTTAGAGAAATTCCTTTTTGAACTTTCAAATTGAGGGGGTTTATTCATGTCCTTACTATTTGGTGAAATTGCCATTTACATGGTAATTTGGACCATTCCTCCACCAAGTTTGTAGGCTGCCTTTCTCAACCATCATTTCAGCTCTGCCCACAAATT
Source organism: Alfaro cultratus (assembly GCA_903066825.1). NCBI lineage: Eukaryota > Metazoa > Chordata > Actinopteri > Cyprinodontiformes > Poeciliidae > Alfaro > Alfaro cultratus. The sequence continues at coordinate 135,159 of CAEFZX010028955.1, forward strand.
TGCTGTGAGATGCTGACTTTGTATTGCAAGTAACAAAGTGCAAGTAAATAACTTATTTTAATGTATTTGCGTTAATTCATGCTGCAATACATGAATTAAGTGATCAGAGAACCTCCTTTACCAAGCCAAGAATGCTGTGATATAGCATTACACTTCCCCCTTTTCCTTAATTTAATGTCCATGCCCATGTGGACAGATGGATAAGTTAACTGCTTTAGATTCTGATCAATAGAGGGCTGCTTATCCTGACTTGGCTCAGGCCGACCTGCGCTGACAGAGTTAATTAGGGAACTGAAAGGCCCAATTAAGGGGACTCAGGGCTGGACGGGGACAGACATATTGGAGGACATACGCACACAATGTGCAGCGTCTGGAGAAAGGCGAACTTCAATTAGGGGAGGACACACTTCCAGAGGCTTGTAGCCTTGTTCTTATTCATTTTTTGCTCAGTAAAAACACCCCCTGCCACCCTTTTTTCCCCACACAGAATACTGATGAGGGGAAAAGCACAGCTGCTTGGGGTCAATGCACACATCGAATATGGTGAACACATTTGCTCACAGATGTACAGAGAGGAGGAGACTGATGACAGGATTCACGTTCCAATTGCTAAACGCTGATTAGTTTACATAATGGCTGAGAAAAGCTTTGGTCCTGATGCACTTAGTTTTTATAGTTTAAATTGGATTTAATTAAAAAGAAATGTGTGTTAAACTATTAGAATCCCTTGCTGAATGTTTGTCCTGAATATTATCCTCTTTTTTTTGATACACTGAAAATCTGTTCTTACTTAATAATGGTTGAAAACATCCAGGTTAATTTATGTAAAACATATAAATGTAAATTTTAACATAGCATTGGAGAAAATATGAGGGAAAATGTGTAATCTCTTTATATCAATTATTTTTTTCAAATAATCTTTTCAGCTTGTAATTTTCAATTAATTATATGTTTATTAGTTGTAAACATGTGGATTGTAAGCTAGACATTTAAAAAAAAAGAAAAGAAAAGCTGAACTTATAACTTTTAAACTTTTTTCTGAATCGCAGCAGCACTTACAGAAAACAAATTCTGAATAATGCATTCCATTTTTTAATATGTCAAAATAATTATTTATGAATTGTTCAATATAAAACAAAATTTATGAAAATGCAACAAGAAAACTGAATAATAAGCGGTGACAAAAATGTTACTATCATACAGGTGGCCAATATAAATTTTCCAATCCTTGTAATTATCTTATAGTATGATTTCACTTTCTGGGAGGGTTTTAATTCTGAGTAGTTTTTATTTTAAAATTAAAATAGATATTTTATTGTTTTAATAAACTGATAACTTGATCCATAGTGACTTACCCAAGCATGTTAGTAAAGGTGCTCAGCCTTTCATTTATTTTGGAATACAGGATTTAGAATAAATAGAAGACAAAACAAACAACAAGAAACAATAGGAAGTAAAAGTTAAAAACAAACAGTCCATCTAAGCCCCAAATTAATACAATCTACATTGTTTAAAAGCTGTGAAGGATGGAGCCAAATGTTTTGTCTAAATTTCCTTCTTCCTTTGTTCCTTTATCTATTCCTTTCTTTGCTTCATTCAATTTTTGATTCCTTATTTTATTTCTCTTTAATTTGCTTTTTTACAAAGCAACAGGAATTAATTCTGTGTCCACATTACATTTTCACTGTCGGAAAAGTGAAATAATCGAAACTAATGTTCAGATGATCTGAAATTAAATGCTTAAAGTGCTTTTTTATTTATTTAACAGAGATATCTCTTTGAAATAGCCTTCAATTGAGTATTTGTGACCATAAATGTACATTTCAACCATACACATTTATAAATATTAATGTCTATGCTTCCAACATCAAACAAGTCACGACGTAACGTCCGCTTTTGCGTTGCCGAACTGTTTGGTTCTTTGCAGCCACCGTAGTTGGCGCAGCAGAAGATTATTATTTTTTTATTTTTAACACTAAGATGCGTATCCGTTTGATACAACGGTTTTTCAGAAATAGTGAATAATAAGAGCGTATCTGGGAACGTCCACGTCAGACTGTATGACGTGGAAAAGTTTTGATATCTGGGGGTCGGAGTTCACGTTAATCTGATGATGTCATCGTCTGAAGATGGCTGAAGGGTGAGAGAGAAGTCGCAAAATACTTGTTGTTTTTTGTCTTATTTTATGTAATAGCGGTGTGATATTAAACTGAACTGATTCTTGTTTAATTGCGAATCTCATTAGAGTTAATGTCTGTAATTTGTTGTTACCATGGCGATCTGCAGCTTTAGAAATGAGTTCAGGAAGTGGATTTGTTTACCAAAACATAGCAGTGATCGCTTTAGCTTAGCCTGGTTAGCCTAGTATTAAAACTGTTTTAATCTCCAAATCAAAACCACCAGACTGCACGCGTTCGTAGTTTCCACACCAATTACTCATATTCAGCCGTCGAAGTTGCAGTTAATCGCCTTCCTTCACGTTTAATCGTATATTTGTCTAACAGCTGACGCTAGCACAGACGTTATCTTGCTCAGCAGTGTTTAACAAACAGAAACACTGAGAATAGCCGCATTTAAACCGTGTAAACACGCACATTATTTAGTTTTTAAACAAATGCCTGGTGTTCTTGAAAACGTGTCTTCCACAGAGAAGGCTGGTGGGGAGGTTGGTTTCAGCAGAGCTATCAGGCCGTGAAAGACAAGGTAATCATTTCTCTATATTAACACAGTTAAAATAAATTAATGTTTTGTTTTTATCTGATGTATCGGCCTCGACCTTTCTAGTTGTTTGCAGTATGAAGCTGCATGCTGTTTCATGCAGTTATTCTTTCTCTTCTGTCTCTGTCTGAGCAAACGTGTTGCTCAGCTTTGTGGGTATCTTTTTCTTTTGCTTTTTTTTTTGGAACTATTTGTAGGACAAACTTGTTTTAGAGCTTAGCAAATGTATTTTGATACTGACACCAAGGTCACTTATTTAAGTTACTAATTAAAGGGAGTGACTATAGTTTAAAAATGTGAGATTCTGGGATACATAATGTCCTTTCATTTGCTGTCCGAGTTTTGACAAGATGACAAATATTCGTTCAGCAAAGTGTTTTTCTAAATGTTTTATCAGTGTAAGCTGTAATAATTTATTTATTTATTAATTCATATGTTATAATTAAGTTAAAGACGTTTGAAAACAGTGTGGATCTAGACCTGGGCTCTTAAATCTACAGCTCTAAAGCCTCATATGGCTTTAATTATCCTTGACCTAGATTTTTATATTCATTTTTATATTCATTTTTATAGACAGCAAGTACTGCCCATTGTTTTTTTTTTAAAGCAGGCTATCATTTGTAACTCCAATTGGCTTCTCTACTCCAAATTCTGTTTTTTTCCCCCTTGTAAACTTTGATATTTCAAATTAGCCTCCTGTGTCAAATTAATTGTAACAGTTTAGTATAATGTTGAAATTCATGGAAATATGCATCACAACAGCCAGCAGAGGCACATTTGACGATGGATGTATTTATTTGGCATCAGATTAATTGAAACTGATGAATTAAATGGTTTTAAGTGACAATGGTGAAAATCTGTGCCTAAAATTCAATGTTCCATTGGGTGTAAACCTGTGGACTGTTTATTTACCTTTTTACAAATAATGTTTGGAATCTTTGTTAAGACTTCATATAGTCTATGAACATAAAAATTCATTGCTTGCACACCACATTTGGAAGAGCATGTCCCTGACAGAGACATTTGCTTCACCTCACAAACTCTGTGGCTGTGAATGCTGAGCTAGGATGTTGGTATAAAGTTATGATGCAGTGAAATGGAAATTCTCTTGAACTTCTTTGGGCACTTTACCAATTTTTTAAAAAAAACTTTTGAATATGTTTTGATATTTACTTTAGTCACTGACTTCCAGTTTGAGCTCAAAAGACTTGAGCCGAAAAGATGCAAGTCTTTTTGTAATTGTAGGTTTTTTTGTCCATCATCAGTATGGACTCCCTACTTGCCACTACTATTTCCTTGACTTTTCTCAACTTTGTTTTCTGACCTAAGCTATTACTGTAATTAACTATGACAAAGCAATTATATGACTTTTTATTCTCCTTATCTGACTGCCCTTCAGTCATCTGAGGCCTTAGAATTCCTAAAGCGAGACCTGACAGAGTTCTCCACTGTGGTTCAGCATGACACGGCCTGCTCGATCGTCGCTACAGCCAATGCTGTCAAAAACAAGCTTGCTGTAAGTGCTTGTCATTTTGCCTTAAAAAAAAAAGTGTTCAGATGAAGACTGGCTGATGTTTCGTCACTTCCACTGCATCATGTATGTTTCTTTCCAGGTGGAAGGGTCTTCTGAGACAACAGAGAAGGTGAAGAAGAGCCTGTCTAGTTTCTTGGGGGTGATAACAGACACTCTTGCTCCTCCTCCTGATAAAACCATTGATTGTGATGTGATCACCTTGGTGGCAACGCCAGCAGGAACCACAGAGGTTTACGACAGTTCTAAGGTCAGTATTGAATACTTGTAACAATAAAGAAATAAACAAAACTTCAAAATGAATTTTTTTATTCTTTCTAAGACAGTGGTATCCAAGCTCAGCATGTTTCAGTTCTTTCCCTGGTTTAACACACCTGAATCAAATGATTCTTTATTAGCAGGTCTTTGCAGAACTTTGACATGCTGATTTGGACCGTTTCAATCAGCTGTATAGGAGCAGAAACTCATCTAAAACTGGCCCTTGAGGACTGGAGCTAAGATATTCATGCCACCATTCAAAGCTATACAAACCTGTCCAAGGACTTAATTCAGCACCACTTTCAGACTTTTCTTTTTTTTAATCAATACAAAATCTGCAAAGTAAGTGTGCAAAGCGAAGACAAAAACCCAGTCAAAATGAACACCTACATCCAGTTGAGAATTTGTGGAAAGACTTGAAAATTGGTGTTCAAAGTAAAGGCATACCTGACAATGTAATTCCAGGTAAAGATAGTTCTTCAACTTAATCAGTCAGGAGGCTGACTTGAAGTGATGGACAGCAGTGCTAAATCAGAGATCACTTGTTAGAACAGATAAAAATCGGTGGTGCAAGATCCGATGAGCTGGACAGGATTTTAGCAACATTTGTGACCATAAAACTTGACCAGTGTTAATAGAAGACATGTGCGATGTGTAATACCGTTTTTTAGCTTGACATTTTGTTTTCTGTGTTCATCTCTGAAGAAGCATTATTTCATCGTGGTTTTCCCTCTCTCTCTCTGCACAGGGACACAAAACATTATGGTTTTCAATTTCAGCAGGCATCTTGTAAAAGCTTGTTTTAGGAGTTAGTGTGCCGTTACAGTAAATAAATAAAAACCTATGAGACTCGTATTGCTTTTCTGTTTCACTTGAACTTTTCTCTTCACTCTCCTGGCAGTATGATTTGATAGTACTCTCAGGTATATGGGTCAATAAAACACAAGGCAATAAAAAAAAAAATAAAAAAACCGTGAAGTGTTGCTGCCTGAGCAGGCATTCATTCCTCTGGGATCAGCCGCTAACCTGACAGCTGGCTTTTTAAAGACTTTTCTGAACATAACCTTAATTCTGTTTAGGTTCCCCTGGAAGCATTCAGCAGTATGCTTGTTGATCTTATCTCTGGTTTTAATTTGTTTGTGAATGGACCAACAGTTGAAAGTGAACACATGATTTGTATGTGTGAATAAAACAACCATTGTTCAATAATTTATTTGAAAAATTTTGTGTCTTTTCCCGCAGGCGCGTCTCTACAGTTTGCAGGCTGACCCCGCTACATACTGCAATGAGCCTGATGGTGAGATGGAGATTAGTGAAGCAGTTTTTATGGGGCCAGAAACAATTATTCTATTGTGGTCTTTTGTGGCTGATGTGCTGTGATATATTTTTTGAAGAGAACAAAATCAGTTTTTTTTTTTTTACATTTGCACCTGATTTTATATTTTAAATTTAAATGTTACAATAATAATGTCAAACATTTCTGGGTTTTGCGAAGCCCGTCTACATATCGGACATTATTTTTCTTCCTGCAGGCCCTCCTGAGCAGTTTGATTGCTGGCTGTCCAGTTTCAGTCTGGACGAGAAGAAAGGCGAAATATCAGAACTTTTGGTCAACAGTCCATCTATACGAGCTCTCTACACCAAAATGGTATCTTTTTTTGGTTCTCAACGTTTTTAACTTCCTGCTCATCTTTTTTAATCTAAGATATGCAATAAAGGGTGTTTCTCTTAACTCCAGGTTCCAGCGGCTGTGTCCCATTCAGAATTCTGGCAGAGATATTTCTACAAGGTCTTCCAGCTGGATCAGGTAAACGGCCATGTTTATTTGAAAATATAGAAGAAATACAGCAAATGAAATAACTGCAGGTGGCTTCTAAGACGAAAATATGCTAGTCAGATATTTGTCATGGCTTACTGAGGAACTATATGTACAATTTATACTATATTTGTCTGATACAATACGGTGGTAAGATATATGTCAAGTGCCCATAAACAGAACCAGTGATTGTGTGTTTTGTGATGTTTCAGGTGCTTGAGCATTGATGCTTACCTGTTTTTCTATGTTTTTTTTTTTTCTCTTAGCGGTATGGGATAATTTTTTTCTGGAACGAAGGCCAGCCATTCATTTTAGTAGAATGTGTTGAGTGACATCTGCTGGAGAGCTCTGGAATTGCCCAGGATTTTCAGGAATTTAAGCATAGAAAGGCTCTGATGCTTAGGATAGTGACCAGTGTTGTCAAGATATAGCAGAGAACCAACTTTAAACTGGATCTTTAGACACTTGGACAACAACTTGTCATAAAGGCGCAATGTTTATTTCTCTGAAAGAGTTATTCTCAAAAGAGCCAAAATGTCATTAATTATGTATATTAAGAAACAGGACCAACAGGTGAGGTAAAACGGGTTTTACTGTAATAATTGACCTGTTACAATTAGATTGATCAAACACCTCACTGATGCTGAAAATGTCTAATTTTGAGTCTTCATGCTACCAGAATATTTATTGCTGCTATTTTGATGTGTATCAGATCATTTTTCTTATTTATAAACCTATTTCCAGGTATCAGATTCCATTATACTAAATGTCAACAGCCTTAACATGCAGAATCAGCAGCAAAGCATCACTTTATTACTGTCCCTGTATAAAAAAATGCCTTACAGCCAGGTGCAAACATAATCAAACATAATCACTTGATGAAAGTAGCCAAAAAAACTCAGGAAAAAACGTAGCACATGTATCATCAGATACTTGTGCTACAAAAGTGTGTCTACAAGTATGACTACAAAATGACTACAAAAAAAATGACTACAAAAATATAACACCCAATCATATTTTGAATGCATGTAGTGACACAGAGAATAGATACATAATGCATATGTATCTCCCCTTTACCCTCCTTTATTTTTTGGTTTATTCACTTTGGATTAATCTGAACACTGCTGCTGACATATGATGCGTTCATCCCTTTGATCAGGACAAAATGTATAAGTAAGTTAAATAGGACATTTTTTTTCTCAAAGCTGTTGCAGTTCTGTGTGGAAGCACTTGCTCATTTAGAATAAAAGTGTGACCTAAGATTTTGAAAATGGCTTAGCATATGATTCACAAAAAGTCTTTGTCACGAAAGCCTTGTGAGCAAAGACAAAGTTTGACAGAGTTTGAGGAACTCTTAGGTTTAGAAAAGAATAAAGAAATGAGGGCTGGGGTAAAACTTTTAATAGGACTGTAAAATATCACCAACGTCAAAATCTTCTAACATTTAGAGCAATAAAACATACATTTTTCTGTGCTGTGTTCAGGAGGAGGCTAGGAGAGTGGCTCTGAAGCAAAGAGCAGAGCAAAGTGCTCACATAGAGACCCTTGGATGGGAGGAGGAGGAGGAAGGTATGCAGGCAACAAACATCTGTCAGCTTTCATTTAAAGCCTTTCACTGACTCTGTTCTCTGGTGTTTCTGATCACATTTCAGATGATTTTATTGGAGCTGCTTCACCATCTCATCTTCCCCTCACATCCCCATCAGACTCCAACCCATCCGCCAGCTCTACAGCGCCCACTGAGACCACCCTGGTGAGCCCTGTCCTTTCTCCGAGCGAAGAGCCCAACACCACCCTCTCAGTCAGCAGCGACAGCATCAGCCTGCCGACGCAGGTGGAGGTGCAGCTTCCGCCCGCCGCCACAGAGCTCACCAAGAAACTGAACGAAGCAACGTTGGAGGATTTCGTCGACAACAAACCAGAAGAGCGGAAGACCGGAAGGAGTGACTCGCCTCCAGAGGCTCAGGTGGAGCCATCCGCTGCTACGTCAGTGCGAAGTCCTGCTTCTAAACAACCAGAGGTGGTGAGAGAAGAGGGGCCGCAAGACCTGAGAGTGTTTGAGCTCAACTCCGACAGCGGAAAGTCAACGCCCTCCAACAATGGCAAGAAAGGTACAACGCCATGTTACTGCTTGCCTGGTACTGAGAACTTAATAGTTTTAGAAGCTTCTCATTGTTGGGCTTTTGTCCTCCAGGCTCTAGCACAGACGTGAGCGAGGACTGGGAGAAGGACTTTGACCTTGACATGACAGAAGAAGAAGTCCAACTGGCTCTGTCTAAAATAGAGGATACTGGAGAGGTAAGTCTGGAAAGAGTACCTGGAGAGAACCCACACGTGCACATGGAGAATATTAAAACTCCATGAAGAAAGACCCCAGGCTGGGACCCGAATGCACCTTGCAGCCCTCTACAAAACTCATAATCTATGCAATTAATACAAAAACTATTTAATGCTGTAAAGCAGTCATAGGAGAACAAAATACACTAAGTAACAGAAAAATGTAATGATTAAAATAAGGAGGTCCTAAGAATTCATTTATCATTTTAAAAAACGCACCACCTGGATTAAGCTCAACTAAAATGTATTAGTTATCAAGATCTATACAGGCAGGGAGAAAAAATATGTTTATCCTCATTCATGTTTAAATTTACGCTCTCTAAACTGCCAACCTGGAGGAGGTGGTTCACATAAAGGACAACGAGTTGTAACTGTATTATGTTAGATAAATATTCAGGAGGTTGGGGATGCTTTGCTAATTCTCTCCTTCCTTCTCCTCTTACCAGCTGGATGAAGACTGGGAGAACTGGGACTAAGAGCCTCACAAGCAAAACACGTCTCGCTGTCAAAGCAGTCTAGAACCGTGCTTCTTGTGTTTTAACTCTTTCCACTCTGTCACCGTGTCACGATTGCCAGTTGGGGGTTTCTGGCTGGTTTGGACCATGCTGTAAACTTGTTGAAAAGAGAAACCTCGAGGGCAATAAGAACTGGACTGCTTCGCCAGCTGTCAGATTAGAGCAGATTATCCTCTAGAGAGGGGGTCTCTGAGTGTCCTCTCGTTTAGAAAGCTTATGACACTACTGTACAACAGGTTGCAATTTTTCTGACCTTGAAGCTAACCAGCATTCAAAGTCAGTTAAGTTTTGCAGTGGCAGAGAAGTTGCTTTTTTTCCTCTTTATGCCATTAAAAACATCTCATGTTGCGAGTCTTAAACTTGGGCTGCAAGATGGCCATAAACTGTAATGCTGCTTGTCACCTTTATAAGATGAAAGCGATCATTGAATGGAGGTCCATCTCGTGTTTCTGTCTTTCCTCGTTTTTCATCTTTAATATGCAAGCGAATCCAGGAAAATGGAACAAATATTCTGGCCTTCTTTTCATTTTGGATTCCTCTTGACTTTGATCCTAAGGCCTTGCAGACACACACAGCGGTGTGACGACTTGATCCAAATGTTTCCCTTCCCCGTTTGCTCCCTCACATCCTTTAATTCAATATTTAAGCCTGTTGCTGACTGTATATTAGTTTGTGTCACCTTCAAACACATCACATGGGTTATGAATGTCTTGTTTGATTAGAGAGAACTAGTTAACCACTGGTCACATTTGATGATAGGGAATTCAAACTGGTATGAAATCTGATCCTTGACTTTAAGGGTAGCATCTCTTTCTATTTGCTTATTTGAGAAAGAACGTATTAAGTTTCTCTGTTGGTTGGGAAAGCTCAGCAGATGGTGTGCCAAGCAGACCAGGAGCATGCTCCACGCTCCACGCTTTAGTTTTTTTGTTTTTGCTTTGTTTCTTTTCACCTGTACCGTATCTGAGAAAACTAAGCCAAGAGGTGTAATATTTATATTGGAACAAATGCTTAATTATTGTAATTATCTGCTTTTGATTGCATGTCTGTGCAATGACAATATGCAAAACATTGTACAGATGGTTATTGTTGAGTTGTATGTTTTACTTTGTTGTTGTTTTTAGGCTGTTATTCAAGCCTTTGTTGCATGTCTGCAATTTTCAGCTGTGTATTTCCTTCAGTTTCAGCTGTTCTGCACACTGTCTTCAGAGCTGTCAGGATTATTTTCCAAGTATTTCACTTGATCTCTGAAATGATTATAATCATTAAAAAAATAATGCCTACTAATAATTCTTGTCATGAATTACCGCATATTTCTGGTTAGATGTTGGCGATTCATGCATGAATGCAATCACCCCTCCCCCCCTTGTCCCATCATCAAAAAAAGTGCAGAAAACTGAGTTTGTGGGAGTAAGAAGGAAGAGTCTCCTTTTCTTGTTTTCACAAATGGGTTTCCTAAATTCAAACTCCTTTAAAAAAATCTGTGAACAGTGCACAATAATTATTTTTTATATTATTGTTTTTCATCTCAATACATAACTGCTGTAATGTCCTAAAACCATCAGGGAAAATGCTTTTTTGTATTTTCAAAAATGTAAGAAAATCTCCACCTACATATCAGAGAATGTTTGTTCAGTGCAGAATAATCCAGTTTGGGTTTAATCAGTCTAAAGTTTTCAGATTATGAACTGGAACTAATCTGGTGGGATCCAGCTTTCTTGAAAACAGTACAATAATAAGAATTGCAGCTACATGCAGCTATGCTTAAAGCATTTGCAGCATTCGCAACAAATCCACTTCCTTGGCTTTCTTGGCTCTCTGAATGTCACAGATGGGTGGAGTACCCGATAAGAGTAGCACAACTTCAACATATTTTTGCTCAAGTAAATTAAAAAATAACCATCTGAAAAAATTACACAAGAGTGAAAAGGTAATTCGGAAAAAGGCTGATTAAGCACCAAGTAAAAAAAAACAAAAAACCCCCAAAACATTAGACCTTTCATGTTTAAACATGTCACCAGACAGACGAAAATATATAGTTGTGTGCAAATTCTGGTAATTTAAAGACTAAAAATAAAATGATTCATGTGAATCATGTAATTATAAAAAAACATCAAATAACTGTATTTCTTAGAATATAAAATTTATGAAACTGTCCATCCATCCATCCATCCATTTTCTAACACTCTTGTCCCTAGTGGGGTCAGGAGGGGTACTGGTGCCCATCTCCAGCTAACGTTTCGGGCAAGAGGCGGGATACACCCTGGACAGGTCGCCAGTCTGTCGCAGGGCAACACAGATACAGACAGGACAAACATTTATGAAACTAATATTTACAATTTGTAATGTGCACATATGTGTATGTGTATTGTTCTTTATTGCGAGAAGACATCGTGAGTAGAGAATCTAGAATTATTTCTCAAAAAAAGAGTAATATTTCTTGATAAAACTACTGAAGTAAAAGTAAAAATGACAGTGTAGTAAAACTACAAGAAGTAACTTCTCATAGTTGGCATTCTTGTATTTACTGATAATGTAAAGGTAAAAAGCAGTTTGACTACTTTGTCTTGTATTGTTAATATTCAAATAAAAATAACATCTAAGACCTCCAAAACAGATGGAGAAATATTCATCAGGACTATGTAACTTCTTACTGCCCAGCAATAGTTGATCAACTTCATAATGGCAAAGCCAACCACCAGACGGCGCTGTTGCTCCATCCAGTTCTCCTCAGTCAGAACGTGCCACTCCTTTTCTTTCAGCAGCATCCATCTCACATCTTATTAGCCACAATATTCCTCTCTCATAATTTGGTGTTACAGTTTCCACATTTCTACAAGGAATCGCTTAATTAATTACCTTGTCTTGCTGTATCAAGGGAAAGATTTGGGAATGTTGTGTGGATGTGTATCTGGAGGCATCAGATGGGTAAAATGTAGGTCACAGTGGAGGGACACCTGTGCAGCTGGCTGCCTCTGCAACATGGATGCTGCTGGTAAAAATGGCTTCTGTCTGAGTATGTCTGTCTGGGTTTTTTTTTTTTTTTTTTTGCAGAATAAATGTGGAGGTTGGAGTTTCCACCCCCCAAACACAGTGACTAATAAGAAAATTATTGAAATGTTTACTGCTTTCAGTAATTAAATTAAAAAAGCTATATTATATAGGTTTATTACACATACTCTGAGCTATATTATTTTAGTTAATTTTGATGATTATGAGTATGTCTTACAGATAATAATATAGTTATTCAAAAAATTCAAACATTTCATGCAACCATATAAAAAAGAACTTTAGTGCAGAGATGTTATGTTATTGCCTACACAGTTATAGAGATGAGACTGCTGTCTTGTCAGCTGTTCAGCAGACGATCAGTGACATCATCCACCTAAAGCCACAAAACGTTTGTAACAAAACTGGATGTTTACAGACTGCTGTGTCTAAGCAGTAGAAGGATAAGTGCAGAAAACAACAATTTCAGTTTTGAAATTGAACTACTAAGGTAAAGTAACTTTCAATATTACCAAATTTAATTAAAAAATTGACTGCTAAGCCCATGAACTTATTTGGCAGCATTGTTTGTGAATATAATCACCCCCATACGTTTTATTAAATCAGCTGCCATACATCTGCAGACATTTTTTCCCCAACAGTTTTATTAAAATTCTGGTACATTTGTGAACAAAGTATTAGCTTAAAACCTACTTGAAGAGTTGTCAGGGCATATTGTCTGCAGGTTCCACCAATGAAAACAACATTTTTAGTTTGTGATTTGGCTATTTCAATACCTGCGTGGCATCTGGATTAACTAGCTCTGCTTTATCCTAAAATGTAGAACTTTTGGTCTTGTCAAATCAGGAACACCGTTTACCAAACTAAAAATCCTTTAAAGTGTCGTTTGTCCATCACAGAACCTTTATTTCTTTTTTTCCCACAAAACCTTTAAAATTGGAGTTTAATTTTCTTGATATCTTAGACTCGGTTTAAGAATCACAGGTCAAATTAAGCTGAGCTGAGTTTCCTTTTTCTTTTATTATTTTTGAATGACTATGCACTCAGTCAGTTAAAATAAAGGCAAATCCAAGAGAACTTCTGATAAATAGAGAATCTGTGAGAGGAAGGTGGCAGACACCAAACCCAACAATGTATTTAATGGACAGAACAAATATTTCATCTGTAGAAAGTACAGCACCTAGTTTTCAGCAGATTGAAATTTCAGCTTTGGAATATTTAAGTTTTTAAAATTAATTTTATGTTTCCAGGAAATGAAAACATAATTTTCAGTTGTTGGATTGAAATCTGAAATAATTTAACTTTCCAATCATATTTTGATTTATTGAGATGCACCTGTAAGAATCTTAACGGTTGTGTTCAAAAGAGCCTTCTCTTGTGGCATCTTCTTACGTTGTTAATCTTAATTCTTGTCTTTCATGCTTGTGACTGCCTGCTAATGGCTTGCGCACATGCTGCCCTACGCGGACCCCAAATAACCAAACACCATATACGTTACATTCTTCCTTACCCTGTTCCCACTCTGAGGTCTTAGTCAGCAGAAAGGATGTAAAGGAATTTCCTGTCGTAGCCTGCTGCCGGCTGTGTGTATGTGTGTTTTACATTAGCACCGACTCCCTCCAATGTCAAGTACAGACCATTTCACAGAGGACAGACAGTAAAAAGGAGGGAGGCCAATCAGACTGTTGAGAGAAATACTTCTCCCCTGAGGATCCTCACAGCTCCTCTTGCTCCCTCCTCCCCCCTTTAATCCATCCTTGACCGAACTCTTCCTGCCTCTGCTTTCGTCCCTGTGTCCACATACTGTCAAAGATGCAAATCGAGTTGTGATCCTAAAAAAAAATAAATAAATGCATGCACAATCATGGAGTCAGGGTGAGGTCATTGTCACCAGAGCAAGCATTATTCTTGACACCCTGAAGAGAGAAACCCTGTAACCCTTTTGCCTTTCAGAACGCACAAAAGAGCCCCTCTGAGGGAGGAGGAAAGCTATGGAATGTGTTACCAGGGTTTTCTATGGAACTGGTCCCCAAATTCAAATCTAATTCAGACTGTCTACATGTCTGGGGATTACTTTGTATATCCTCTATGTCTTGAATTCTCCTTAAGCAATTTTAATGTCACACAGGAGCTAAAATCAAGTGTGAGTCCATAGTTTTGAGCCATAAAGTGATGCAACTTTAAGAGTACTGGGAAAAAAAACAAAAAAAAAAACAAAAAAAAAAAAACAAACTTCTGAAGTGCTTTTGAGATGCCTCAGGATTTTTCCATGACAAACCCATCGCCTTTCCCAACTCGGAGCAGTGGGAACTGGCTACTTTGTTTGTCTGGGAAGAATGCAGGGTTTAGCCCAGGAGGGGACGGCTGGGGGAAAAGCATGATAACTCCCACTACCATTCAGATTTATGGTGAAGACAGAGGGGCTCCTCTTGATGTACGTCAAGGGACCGGCAGAGCGCCGCCCCCTCTGTTCCGGGCCAGCCAAAGCAAATGTTTAGCTGAATAAACCCCTAGCTATTCCTTACACCTCTGGCTCTTTGTCTTCCTGTTGTCCATGTCTCTTTCTGCTCCATCGTATGGGAAAGCGGGCTGCAGTCCTCCTGTATGGATTGTAACATGGTGATGGCATTTATATTTCAGTATGTTTTGTGTGAAGAGGTTGAGTGTGAGAGGTTCAGTCTCTTTTTTTTTTTTTTTTCATAAAAAAGAATATAGAAATCAGAAAATTTCTTTTAAAAAACAACAAAACAATAAATTTATGTAAGACAGATGAGTTTTTATATGAAGCCATTGTATTTTTTTTTAATTTACATTTATCTGCATCAAGTTCTAGCTGTATCTCATCAAATGTTTAAAAATCCTCCATGCGAGCCTGACAGAAGTGTGAACGGAGCGCAACTTGAACTGTTTTCAGTTTGCCATTAATTTCTTTCTTTCTTCCCCTCTAAACATTCCTTTTTACCAGCTTGTTCTCCATCCTGTCTTTTCATTACTGCCTCATTTATTCTTTTATCCAGTCTTCCTGTTACTTTCTCTGGGACACCTAAGGCCCTATTCATCTTCCCCCTTTATGGGTTCCCATTTTCACTCCCCGGTCTGACCAGACAGGCTCCCTCTAACTCATCCAAACTGAGGTCTGTAATTAAAGCCCAGATTGTTTTACAGTGATGCCACTTGGTTCTTTATCATTATGAAAACACACAAAGAAAAGATCAAACCCTTTCTGTGAGGTGAACATGAGCACATCAGATTTGACCTTACCTGACTTTAACTGCTTTTCTCCAGGTCATGTCAAAAGGTGTTTGCCAAACTTTTATGTTATTATTATTTACTGGCTGTTTAATATGATGCATGTCTCACATTACAGGAAGTTCATGTCTGATTGGTTGCTCAACCCTCTAGTGACAACTTTTATTTCCCATAGTCACATGCTGCCTACAGGAGGGAGCTGAGATTCAATAAGAGTGAACCAGAGAACTCACTTAGGGCAGGAGAAAAAACAAACAATTCCTCAGAGTTACTGGAGTAAATAAACTTTTGAAAAATTACTGTACTGTAGACAATTCTGTAGTTATAAAACTTCCCTGTGGTAGTAATTGTAGCATAGAATTAATGTTGTTTCACTTAGTTTCTTTTTTTTAAAACTTATTTGCTTTTCTTTACATTATTCAAGGCATTAGGTAATATATATTTATGTGATTAATAATTCAATTAATTACACCGATTACCTCTCCCGGTGGATCAGTTAAAGCCTTCATTCTAATGTCGCTGTTAAATAAATATCATTCTTAAGAAATACACAGAAATCTCCTTGCTCAAAGAAAATCTCAGGAATTCACCCATCTGACTGATTTTGAGCATATGAGACTTCAATGTGTTCAGCATAAATCACGCTTCTATAAAGCTGATTAGATACTTGCAGCATCTAGAAAGAATTTGCTGCCAGACAAGGCAAGAAACAATATGTTGATGAGTGTGTTGGGCTAAAAATTCAAAAGATGAATGCCTACAATAAACTACCATGGACAATGCAAGAAAACTGTGGTTTCTGTAAAAGCTATTTTGCTAAGATTTTCTTGAATATACTTCAAATCAGTGAAGTTCCTTCATGTTTTTCTTTTTTTACCCAATGAACAGCATCTTTATTTAAATTCTAACTCCATTAATTTGAACCTATAACAGATATTTAGGTTATAGGTAAACATGTTTCTGTTTTCGTTTTTTAACTTAAGGGTTAATTAATGTTAAGCTGGAACAGCAAACAAAAACACACTCTCCGGAAAACGTTAGAAAACAAATCAAAGCATTGACATATAAATGACCCTTGCAGTACAACGTTTTGGAATAAAGTATTACTTTATATTTAATCTAATTCATTTTTTTAGCCTTACAGTGACAGTATATTAAGCCTGTGAATTTACTGTCACAGAGATTGAAAAACTGCCACAATTGAAATAAGCACAGCTTCAAATCTTGTTATATTAAGAATAACTTAGTACATTGAATGATATGTCTGTGAACACCTACCAAAGGGTGTTTAGCATTTTAAACACTCTTTAAAATGCTAATTCGTTGAATGCCGGATAAATGCAAGTTGTTTTTTTCTATAGCTCTATAACAAGAAAGAAAGAACAAGGCAAACTAGTCCTAATCCTAGTCTCCTACTGTGTCCTATGCCAACCACTGCACTGAAAGTCATGCGTAGACCTCAGCTCTGTCATGGGGGGAAAAAGTGACTGGACTGTCTGTATTCAGGTTCCTGATACTGCCTGATCCACCAAAGCTGCTGATTCTGGCACTGAGACTGGCAGCTTCTCCCCCCTCCAAAAAGCCCCCCTCTGTCCCAATCCAGGAGATCTGATTGACACTGTGCGAGTGCCATCTGCCCCTGGACAAGATTACACAGTGCACTGGGCCAAGAAATCCTCCAGATTAAATATGAAATATAGGGCAGGAATGGCTGTGTCTAGATTTAGTTGTGCCATGTTGTCCTATCCACTTTCGTGCACCTGAAAGATTGCTTTTTGCAAATACATGTCTGGACTTTTCTTCAGTTGTCTGATTGATTATTATTCCAAAAGGAATTCTAATCTTGTTCTTTTTCAGCTTTAATTAATGCAATTCACATTTGTCTTATTTGTATAATTAACTAGTTGGTTGGTTAAACTGCAGGAGGAACAGAAAGCTAATTGACAAAAGTAGAGAGTGAGCAAAAACAACTTAATCCAAAATTTGTTACTATAGAAACTGTGCCTTTCCCCCCTGCTTCAGTTGAATTGGAGTTGCACATTTAACAGCAGGAACAAATTACCACTTGTTTTGTTTTCTGTGAATTTCTTGTGGCGTGGAAGGTGCTAAACTCAACTTATTCAAAGTAACAAGATTTTCTCTCTGACTAAAAAACAATATTCTTTGACACTAATCAAGGTCTATTTTAAGAAATTGCAGAATGTTGAACAGCCCAGATTTTCAAAAGATTCCCCTTTGTGTTTGTTTTCTAAGTGAATATATGAAAGTGCAAACCAGCTTCCAAAGAAAAGATTTTTTTTGTTGTTGTCAAAGAAGAAACACCGTTTATTTAGTTTGAAATGCTAGATATCTTCTCAAGCGCAACCGTTAGAGTCATGGCTCTATAGCTCATCACATGACTGGGGTTATAACCCTGGGAGTGTGTTTTTTTCTTCCAAATCAGGTTTAATCTTATTTAGAAATTAGTTCTTGCTGATAGCCATTAGGCTGTGGTTGTCTTCACCAACTCTTACAAAAAACAAACAAACAAAGAAAAATGGCACTGTGGAAGACCAGCGTTAACTTTGCAGAAACTTTTAAAATCAACCTTTCAGTCAGGCCCAAACAGCTTCAACTTGAGTCATTTAATTGCAATAACAAGACGAAATCTGAATATCTCATTTACAGCTGTTTTTGTTTTTGAAAACATCAAACGCCTCCCACATTAGTTTATCATTTCATGCTTAGAAGGTGATTTGCAGCTTGTAGTCAGCATCAGAGCTCAATCTCAGGGGGGAGCTTAGCAAAAGGTCCAGATGGATTTTCTTCTCCTCTGGCAGACAGAATTAGGCAGAAGATTGCAGATTTTCCTGAAGTATGTCCAAATTATTATCTAAAGGTGTTCTATGATGCTTTATGGTTACCTTTTGAATAGAGTTTCTGCATTATTTGTGTGTTCTTGGTGTTTGAGTCTTATGTGACCTTCTTGTACCCCTCAATTAAACCCTTTAAGCAAGACTAAGGGTTTGACTCCCAAACCGTGAAAGATTAAAAGCCTTCCTAGTGTGGTGTGTAGATGGACACTTGGTCCTGACATAACATTTGCTCTCAGTGTTCAGAAACAAGAAGCTGAGCGAGTTGTAAAAAAGGCCTGATGATGGAGGACTTGAATGTAGTGCTGTTCTGTTGCAAGGGGACATGTGCTGTCATTACTCACAGCTAAAAAAGCCATTTAAGACAGCTTCTATACTCACTATGGGCCAATCCACCCACTCATTCCAGCTACAGGCCAAGGAAGGGCTGGGGCGTGGACTGTCTTTAGAGAATACATTAACAGTATTGGACAACTTGGCTGTAGTCTCTGCTAATCCATTGCTGTGTTATTGTAAACATTCTTGAGCAAAGTTATCTTAGACAAATCTACAGCACAGAGCAAAAGTTTAAACTATCTCAAGTTTTTTCTTTTATGTTAAAGAGATTTTCATGCAGTCCTTGAAAAGGTCTTCTTTGATTTCTCTTTAGACTTTTTGAAGGTTCAAAAAAAGGTCTATATGCTCAGAAGCAAGAATCAACACAAGGCTTTATCATACCATGCCTTAAAGAAATGTTTAAACTCCCATACATTTTTAACATTTGCTGAGTCCATAAACCTCAATTTATTTGAATGGAATTATGGTTAGAATAACACAAAGTAGAGGCAGGAGTCAATGCTTTGTAGAACCATAAAGCAGTTGCAGCAGTTTCGCTGCAACTGCTGCTGCTTCTGCAATTGTTAGGTTTGTTAGCTTTCTAAGAAATGAAAATGCTTTAGTCTAAATAATGAATGCTAATGAAGGCTATTGGTGGAAGGGGATTTTTTTTTAGTGGTGTCAGAGTTAAAGAGGTTGAATATAAGTGCACACCATTCATACTTTTATTTGGGGAAATCTTTGTGTCCCTTATCTTCTACTCTGCAATTATGCTCTAATTTTCATCTATCCATTGTTTGTACCCGCCTGCCCTTGTAGGGTTACATTGAGCTAGTGCCTATCTTTACCTGTCATTGGGGAGAGCCAGCCTAGTTGCTCCAACCCATCCATCTCTGTACTAGTACTGAGAAATAGAGATGAGGCAAGGCAGTCCAAGGAGAAACATGAGGCCAGCTGGCTATTGCAGGTCCAGCTGATGTCTAATGGAAAGCATGGGCTCTTAAGCCAGCTTGAAATTTTCATTCACATTTGAGGAAATCCAGATATCAAAGATGAGTTCAGAGTTGTTCCAAATACCAAAGCGAAGGGTTCGATTCAAGGACAAGGAGCAGGCTAAGAGATGAGCATCTCCTTTTTTTTTATTACGCAGGCAAGCAAATGTATGAAGGGGCGTGACCAAAAAGACATGCTTCAGGGTGAAATAAAACTGATTTCTCAGTTTTGTCATCGTGTTGGTCATGCAAGAATGCATTCCAGGTGGCCACTATTCCAAATGGAAAAAGAGGAGGACAGGAATTAGTTGAGGGTGGCTCCAATATAAAACATATGTGAGTTAAAGATGCGGTCAGAGGGGAAGTTTGCCTTTACCATAATTCAATGATTTTTGTGTGAGCCTGAAAAATAAAATGGATTTTTTTCCCCCTGCACCATCCCACATTCAATCTTGTGGCCTCGAGAGGCTCCGACCCCTAAAACAGTTTTTGTTTCGCCCCGATGTAAACACTTCCATATGCGACGAGAATGCATTAAAGAGCAGCCTCAGCCACGGCTTGGACGTCCAACAAAACATCTGTGATAACTCCTAATCCAAGTTTTCAATATGCATGCAGAGCTGCACACATGGGGATGGATATTTTCAGAGTGAGGAGAGAGAACAGGGGAGAGGGGCGCAGTAAAGGGGGGAGGAAGTGCTGGAATGAAAAGTGTCTTGTCGACAAAAGGGAAATATCTGAGGTTTGGCAAGAAACCAGAGTTTGGGGTGTGGAAGTTTATTGTGATGTTCTGCTTTGGAACTGAAGCCCTCACACTATTTTTTTGCTGTTGAGCATCAAGTCTTCAGCAATGTAAAACAGTTGAGGAGCAATGAGGCTGAGGTTTTTGCTGAGAAGACTAATTTGGCTTTTAGTGTTGTGGTTGTAGTGACAGTGTGTGAGAGGTGTTTTGATGTTTTGCGCAGAATTCTGCCTATGGACTCAAACACAGTCGATGTTGGCGGTGGGAGTTTAAGAGGGTGGATCTTTAGACAGGGACCAGCAGGTAACAGATTGATAAATAGGATTAAAAATTTATCAGCTTTGGTTTTGGTCTCTAGGCCTGAAAGCCATAAAGATGGTCATATTGACAAACCAATTTTAACCCTTTAAAGTACAGTGAATCGTAATTTTTCATCTCTTTAGGTGATTCTTGAGTTCAGTGAAATACTCCCAGCCATTTTCTAAAGATGAGCTACATTGTCTTGCACAAGTATTTGCACCCCATAAAATTTATACCTTGTCATGTTATAACCACAAATGTTTGTGTTTCATTGAGCTTGCATGAGATAGACCAACTTCAGTTGGTTCATAATAGAAGTGGAGGGAAAATGGTTTTCAAAATATTTTACTACTATTACAAACCTGAAACATGTCCCTTGCATTTGGAATAACACCCAAAAGTCAGTTTCTCAATTAATATTGTCTATGTTATTTGATTGCAGCATAAAATAGTTAGTCTTGACACCACTGGAGAGGTGTTGTAGAAAGTTGTGGCGATGTCAAACATGTGAAGTTGTAATACAATATCCCAAGCTTTGATCATCTTACAGAGCATTATTTCACCCATCATCTGAATATGGAAAGGGTGTGACACAGCTACAACAATACCAAAACATTCACCTTGTCTGACAGCTCAGATAAGGAGAGCATTAATCACAGAATCAGTCAAGTGGCTCATGGTAACTCTGGAGGAGCTGCAGAGATCCACAACTAATTGGTGGGAATTTGTTGAAAGGATAGCCCAAACCCTGACAGCATTGTTTTCAAATCAGAGTATCCAGAATTGTCCAGTTAAAGTTCAGACCTAAAATACAACAAAGAATGGAATCTTGAAAACACTTTTTTACCGTTGCTCTCCAGCCAGTAGAGATTGAGATACTTTGCAAAAATAAAAAGGTAAACATTTTAATCTCCAGTTGTGCAAACCTGGTAGAGACAAATCCCCAAAGAAATGACAGGTGTATTTGTAGTGAAAGGTGCTTCTATAATGTATGTATATACAATGTACTCAGGGTGGTTGAACACCAATGGACACAAAACTACTCTTATTTTTATCTGTAGTAGGCCTTGAAAATCATGTTTCTTTCCCCTTCTGATTCAAGTTATGTGTAATTTTGGGTTTGTCTTTCACATAAAATGCATTAAAATTTTTATTGTTTAACAAAATGTGAATGACAGGTTTTCCTGCAGGATGTAGAAGAATGAAAGAGTGAAAGGATGAAAAACACAGAAGGAAAAGGAACATTTCATGAATCAATCTTACAGTGGATGTTGCAGATTTACAGCTTTTATGTGCTGCAGCATTTTGCGTATGGGGTATTGAAGTTGCCTCAGGTAAGAGTGTGTATGTGTTTTCATTTAAGATGAACTGGCCCTCAACCTCTCAGGGGCCCCCATCATCCATCTGGTGATGTCAGCTGTGAGTGTGTTTATATGCCTGCAGATTTGAGTGCTGAAACTCACTCTATTGGTTATTCCCTCTAGAAAGCCCCTTCGGGGAGTACAGAAGGAGGTTACCGGTTGACAGCTCGAAGGATTATATTTTTCAGCTCTCCTTTGCCCTATACCTATTAGTTGTAGCGTTTTCATGGGTGTACCATACCATAAGTAGAAAAGGATTGCTGCTCAAAACACTTTGAGAGACCCCACCCATGTCCAGCAGGAACCCGAAACTTCCCAAAACAGGGAAAGAAGGAGATGAAAAGGAAAAGAAAGAATTAGTGAAGGAGACAGTTAGAGGCCCTGAGTGCGAGAGGTATCATTACCTTCCCATTTTACTTGATGAAACCCATTTGGCTGGATTAGTTTCACACTCTCAGTAGGACCCTGAGGTAATAAGGAGCCTCCAATCAGGATTAGCTAGAGTCAGAAAACTGAGTGGTGAAGAAGTAGAAAAACCTCCTCGCTCCGCCTCATCCCCACAAAGGGACATCACTTCTTTCTGCACAGTAATGGGGCGCAGGAGCTCTGATGTCAGGAGTGGCAAATATGTGCATGTAACGTGAGAAAGTGTATCTGCAGTGAAAGCCAGCCAAATTGCTGTCTGAATGACAATGAAGGACGATCATTGGGCTTGCCAGATTTGGAAGGGACATTAAATCTAAGAATGAAAACCACTAGGTAATGAGTTTTTGTAGCAGTGTGTGTTTATGACTGCATATATTAATGAGGTGTGTTTGTGTTCACACGTCTGGGCTCTGTCATCTTTGCTCCTAATTATCTGAAGCATAAATCAACTGAATTTGTGTTGCCAAGGCAGCCTGCAGTAGGTCGGGAACTGGAGACAGTGGGGGGAGAGTGAATGGGCTATTTCATTAACCTTTTAAAGACTTGGTATTTATTTCAATGGGAGTACTATGAATATAAATTTGCCATTCTGGGAAGGTATAAATGGCTAAGTAAAAAGTCTGGGGAACAACTGCCACACGATGAAAAACATGCACACGTCTCTTTTGTGCGTTCTCCTTTTTTAGATTTGTTGATTTGTGGAGGTGTGAACATTCATGTAGTGGTGGGTTTGT
Organism: Alfaro cultratus; assembly: GCA_903066825.1. Taxonomy (NCBI): domain Eukaryota; kingdom Metazoa; phylum Chordata; class Actinopteri; order Cyprinodontiformes; family Poeciliidae; genus Alfaro; species Alfaro cultratus. The sequence continues at coordinate 158,314 of CAEFZX010028955.1, forward strand.
CACTTTAATACAGACTACACTGTATTAAACATTTGTATTCAACATTTCATTGCACAAATCATTCATGGTACCCAGGAAGTGAATACCACTGCCTCTAGAAACTTCCAAATGTCTCTTTGCTGAAGGGGGAAACTAGTTGAAAGATTCATTGGAGTCATGACAACATAACGGCTCTTCCAGAACGACAATGCCTTAATGCCCTTGGACTTTTTCACATGACAACCACAAACTCAAATGTATGTTTTTGGGATTTTATATCATAGACCAAAAACAATGTAGAGTGTAACTGTGAACAGAAATATTCTTTTTTTGTCAGAAAATGTTATGATTGACTGCGTTGAGGATAATTGTCTTTATATATAATATGTGTGCTATACCGCTGTTTCATATGGCACCCCAAGTGACTAGCGAATTCTTAGCCAAATTAATTAGACAGAAAGTGATGTTTTAGTTTCAAGCATTTAGTATCTGGAGTAGAGTGAAGCATGGTATTGCATTAGATGTTATTGCTGGGCCATTTGCACAGTATTTGAGTCGCAGTTATACATGGTGTGAATGACCTACATGTTATGATGTTTCAATATGCACAATTGTGGTCAACGTAATATCTTGGCTTTATCATAAAAGCTAAGCCAATGTCGGCTATTCACTGTGACGTCATAGAAACACATGAAAGAAGTCTTCACTGCAACTTACAGAATTTATTAGCTATTTTCACTGCAAACACCAACAACCTCCACAGAAATCTGTAATGCAGTATAAAAAGAACCAAAAATATAAAGTTATCCCAGAGTTCTTTGGCAGCAGCAGAGCAGAGCGGGGATCTTCTGACTTCTTTTTTTCCTGAACACCATCTGGTACTGATAATGATGTATTTGTTCACCTTAAACAGCTGCACCTAGATGTCAAATTAATAACAATGACCACAATTTTGCATATTGGAGGATTACAAATTAAGCTTATTATAAATAAATCACTTCTTTTGTGAAGTCTGTAACAGGACGATTGAATTGCAATGTTTGGTGTGAACCTCAGAATGTATAGACTCTACAGTGGTAGAGACCAATGGGGATCCCTAAAAAAACAAATAAACCTTTGATTTAGGGTGCAGTTAAATTCAGCACAGCCACCTGCTCCCTCTATGTGCAGCAGGCTGCTCTGGTGAGTCTGGGCAGTAGCTCTCTGAGTTTGATGGAAACATAAATACAACAACAGGGATGGTCTCTGTCAGACTCTCAGACTGCAGCTTGAAGTATGTTTCCAGATGTGGTCAGTGTTTTAATAAGAGTTTGAAGACGCCAGGTTAGATGTTTGATTGTACAAGGTGATGCTGATCATGTTGAAAATCAGTTGGATATGCCAACATGTTGCATGTTACACATTATTCTGGGAGCCTTTGCCGGGTTTGCAGTATCCCTTTGCTAAATTAGTTACTCATTGTTTGTAGAATTAAAACTATCTGGCATTTCCCATCCACTTCCTCATCTTTTTTTCTTCTTGGAAAAATAAGTTTTGTCAGAAGACTGTGGCTAGGCGACAGGAAGCTGAAAAAGTCATTACAGACCATAGAACCAATAGTTTAAAAGTTGGTGCCCTACTATGACCCATTATGGCGTAGATGTTTATGAAGCCCAGCTTTGTTAGAAATCAAATCAGGCATTCTAGGTATTCAGCCATTCTAGGTATGAATTTAACCCTATTATTTTTCTATAGCTCCATGTTTTCTTTAACTTTTGAAGCAAAATCCAGATATTCAATAGTGTCAAAAGGGTTTAACAGTAGAACCATTCCCATACTGGTGTGTTATGATGACGCTGGTGTTCCATTTGGGAGTCTATAGATCTTTGGTGGACTTTGCACATTTAAACAGGCCACCAAAAAGTAAACATTGCTTCTGGAAAAAGACAACATTCCAAAACAGCTGACACAACTCATCTGTAGCGCAGACTTTGTCTCCTACAGTTATTTACATCAACAGCACATTTGCTCAACACCTGCCAAATGGCATCTGCCTTCCAAATGTAACCAGGTGATCTAGTTAAAAACCGTTTTCAAGAAGTGATTGTAAATTCCCACCCGTTTCAGGCCCTCTTGAATGCATCAGGCCCCGTCACTTCCGTTTCATTTGTTTTGCCGGGCTCATTAGTGTATATAGGCACCGGGTGCGAACGCCAAGTTAGGTGTGTCAAGTCCATTGTTGTGTGGACAGTTGGATGTCACTGGATGAGCGCTGGCGTCGTGCTCATCGGGCTGCTGTGCCGGATTTGCATCACAGATATGGAGGCATTTCAGTGATTGTTCACAGCAGCATCTGAATGTACTCATTTGTGTGGCTGATTAAGGTTGCCGCTGTTGGAATTTATGCTCTCACCTATGTGTATTATTTTTGGATGCTCTTTGTTAATTGGCTAATGGGT
>CAEFZX010028956.1:0-23343 GCA_903066825.1 Alfaro cultratus
TTTTACACTTTTTTGTTTAGTACATATTTCCACATGTGTTAATTCATAGTTTTGATGCCTTCAGTGTGAATCTACAATGTCAATAGTCATGAAAATAAAGGAAACTCATTGAATGAGAAGGTGTGTCCAAACTTTTGGTCTGTACTGTATAAATGAGGGATGTAGCCATTGTGGAATCTGGTTGTTCTGCATTCAAACCTTTTCCCAGAGGGCAGCAGGGAGAACAACCCATGCTGAGGATGGAAGGGTCTTTGTGATTGGCTGAGCCCTGGACAGGCAGCGACTGCCAACGGTGTCAGAGATGGAAGGAACCTCAGTCCCAATCATTCTCTCTATACATTGCCAGTCAGAGGTGTTACATGCTCCAAACCAGACTGACACACACATACACACATACATACATAGTTACATAAACATACAGGTATATATCTATACATGTACAAATATGTGGGCTTCTGAAACCAACTAATCACCAGACAAATCAGAACAGCCCTTCATGTTGTTACTTTCCAGTCCAGTATGTTTAGTGTCAGTATAACACTGACCCTGGACCAACCATCTCCTTCACCTTGACATGATCAAGTAAAATCCAGTAATATCTGGAAAGCACGCCACAGTTAATGATATCTGGGAAGGATCCCTTGTGACTACTTGAAGAACTTGAGTCACTTTGACAAAAACCTCTTTTACAGTGTTTGAATTCCTCAGCTATTGGGATCAGATGTGCACCATTTAATTAGCTCAGTAAGACCTGATCTTACTGAGATGCATGGGAAAGTTGAGAAGGTCATTCTCTCTATTTGAGGCAGAGCAACAAGCTTTTGAGACCATCAGAAAGGTTTGATGGAACCATCAAGATCATTTACACAAGTTGAATATCTCTGAGGCACAAAGAGAACAAAACAACAAGCAAACAAAACAGAGCAAGAAAAAATCTGCTTGCTTCTTTGCAAGTATCTGAGCTGAGCTGCAAACAGAAAGGCAGACCGTACAGCTGCAGACTGGAGGGACGTGGGCCCGCCCGGTACACTGCAATCTGATTTTATGTGTCCAGCAAAACCACCACTGGAGGTGGCAGGAGAAGATGAAGCAGCCACAACATGATGAAGTGAATAAGGGACAGCTGCACTGAAACAAGAAGGGAAACTATAGCTCCTGTTGTAAAGTGCTGAATCTGACGCTCCACTCAACAGTCCTGCTCCATCCTCACACAGCTGACATGCCTTCAAGCTGACGTGGAGGAGTTAGAGGAATATACCCCTCACCTCACCACCCACCTCTCTTTCCAGGCTGAGGAACTGATTTGGGATGTTGAGCGTGAATTGATGAGCGTCCCACAGATGTAAATGCACAGAAAAAGAGGAAAATCAGTGCCTGAATTTGCAACTTTTTCTAGAAGGTTCTCTCAGTCAGGTTAGTCACATTTTGCTCCTTTTAAAATAAAAAAAAGTAACTTAATATAACGATTCACCCTTAGAGACTATATTGTTTTGTTGTGAGATGCATCTGCAATCAGGAGTTATCACTCAGTCACACCTATTCCAGCTGCCATTTCATGAATCATTAACCCATTAGTGCTTGGTTACGTCTGAACACAAGGAGCTTCTTCACTCATTATGGTTTTAATTTGAAACATAAAACACGAATCACCCGACTCAGCAGATAACTGAAAGGGGTGGAGAGTTGGGGCCTGGTGGAGGGCGGGGGGTCTAACCCTGGATGCTCCAGTTCAGAATGCACAGACTGAAAAAAGTGGTGGGTCAGCAGGGTTGCTTAGAAGATTGCTATTGCCTTGTGGGAGTTCTGCTCCAGCTGCCAGCCCTGAGGGACTCGTTATGCTAGGATCCCCAAAAAACTCCCTCAGACTGAGAAATGTTCCCAAACCAAGCTGCAGTTAATGGTTGGAGCTTACATAATAGTAGTGGATAAGGCCAAACCTGTTATTCATCTGTTTTAAAGGATGTACGGTCTGTTTTTTTTCATGTAGATGAGCAGAGTAAAAAAAAAAGAGAGAGGAAGTACTTTAGATTAAAGAACATGTTTAGTTCTGTTTATTTTGTAAAATAAAAACTCAAACAGATAGAGATGTAACTTCCAACTATAGAAGTCATAAATTGCTTTCTAAGGTTTACAACAAATATGATTAATTTTTTCAAATACCTGTTGGTGATTAAACCAGAGTGAAGTCATTCTTTGAATTCCCTCATCAACAAAGATAGAAAAATAAATTACTGTAAGAGTGGGGGAAAAAAATCACTTCAAAAGGATCTTTAACAGTTTATCTTTATAATGTTTCATTGTAAATTTATGATTTTAGTTGCAAGTTCAGCTTTAAAACATTTCTGAATGTGTAAAAAATTATCTGTCAGCATATAAAATCTATTGGAGAAGTTTCATAGAACATAAGGAACATGGAAGTGCTTTTTGCAAAATTGAAGTCTTGAGTTTTACATTTCCTGTCTTGTTTCCACCAACTTTCTACTTGCTGCTAGTTTTCATCTATCTTTGTAAAGTTTTATACAGGATCCCCAACAAAACTATAAAACTATGAATAATTTTTTGTACTCGGGCACAAACATGTCTTTTGTTGTAATTTTTCCTGTAACCAGATATTTTTGGGGGGTAACTGAGCAACTTCAGATCAATTTTGTCCAGATTCCAGGACAGATCACCCGATTGGACGAAGCTGTAGATTACAGAATTATAAGGACAAACAAGAGATTCGAGTTGAGTGATGCAATAACTCAGCAACAATTCAATGCAACTGGTGAATTTTGTTCTGTAAAAACATGCAGTGCCTTTTGTTTCAAAGTATTACAATTATAAGCTGTTATTTATAGATTTTAAGATTTGCCTTGCTTCCAGATCTGTCAATAATTTTTTCGAAGTATGGAACAGACAGGGAGCTTGTGGAAAGTCAGATTCAATGTCTGGAAATCAGATGTTCCACTCATAAGAAGCTCCAGACGGAGCCATCCAGAGCCGGTCCTGCTCTGGAGAACTGGATCAAATTAAAGATTTCAACTAAAGTTTTTAACTAATTTTATGATGACCTGAAGCTGAATCCATGAATGACTTTAACATGTTAATAACTCTGAATCTGACAGCACTGCTTGTAATTGAATGAATTTTCACTGAACTAAAGATACAGAATTGGCTTTGAGTTGGAACAGTTTTTTTCCCTGTGTTTATAATTTCGTAAACTGAATTGGGCAAAAAGTACACAAATATTATTTTTGCAGATTAAGCACAATAATGATCAGCCAACAGCAATATGTCTAATTACCCACATATGGACATTATATTAATGTTAATATAAAAAGTGACTTATTTGGTAAATATGTTTGTCATTTATTCAGTTTCTTCTATGTAAACCAGAAATATAGCAACAGGCTGACTGACATTTAAACCTGCCTGAGTCACTCCGGGTAACAGAGCTGGATGGGCTCTGCATGGGAGAGAAGAAAGGAGCAGGAGGCTACTGTACAGAACAAAGGACTCGGTGCGTGAAACTGCGCATGAGCGCTGCCACCACACACGTGCTGCAAAGCCAGCTCCATGTCAGTGAAGTTTTTCTACGTCAGCTGCCTTTTAAAAATGACACTGATTACATCCTTATTAGCGCGTCCCACGCACCAGAAGGTGGAATCTAAATGGAGAAAGGACGGAGCAGAGATGCAGCAAGTGATGGAAGGAGGATGAAGAGGATGAGGAGGGTGGGCGATGATGCCCCCCCGCCCTCCTCCCTCCCCCTCTCACCACTTGTGTTGCATCAGCAATATAGCAGACAAAGGATGCAGAGGATGTCACCGCTGCTGTATCACAGCTTCACTCCGGTCCTTCATCACGTCCACTGCTCTGCTGCAGGAGTCCACACGGTCAGACAGCAGGCTGACCGATGTCCCACTAAAACAAGTGAGGACACTGCATTGCTGCCACAGACATACACACACGGTCCGTGCACGCACACAGCATGTTCAACCCTAACAAAGTGAACAAAGCCGTCACAGTCCACTCAACATCTGAACTTGGTGGGATAATATATTCCTATGTGCGTTCTTGTTATTATTTCATTTATGTATCTATTTTATATTTAGTCATATTTAAATTACTTACAATGTCACACTTATGTAAACGTATATAAATTTTCAATACAAATTTTATATTGCTTGTGCTTGTTTTTGTATTTTGGATGGAGTAGCTGTCAGCATATAAGCACTTGGAGATCAATAAAATATATTTTATTCTATTCTATTCTAAAACAAAAGGAAGCCACACGTCAAACGCAATTCGAGATTTCAACCTATGAACGAGGAGATCTCACATACTGCTTAGTACAAGGAATCTTCCCAAACACTGTAGAAATGATCAATTATGCGCGCCTTGCATCCCAGCACGTTCCCCCCTCCATCCCTGACAACATGATGAGGCTGACGGGGGGACTGACGAAGCCACACTGCAGCATCCACTCACATGACAATGCAAGACGGGCGCATTTTTTTGACAGTCACGGCTTGTAGCTGCCTTAGAAAGAGCCGCTTCTTAGGCTGCCTGTGGACAGCCGTGGGCGTCGCGACCTGCTCCAGATCTGCTTCACATCAAAGGAAACGCAGCAGAGAAAACGCGGCTCCAGAACGACCCAGTCGAGAGAAACGATTGAAATGAGTCGGTCGGAGCAAACAAGGCTCGCCCTTACGCAGCAAATACAGCTTTCAGTCATCATTGTGTGTGTGTGTGTGCGCGCGCGCGCGCGTCTGTGACCGTACTAGAAAGAGGTGGAGAACGTTCAATGCACGTCCTTTTTAAAAATACAAATGCAAAAGAATAATTTTAAATCAGTGTGTGGGTGAAGTTAAAGGTTTACTAAGTGAGGAGGGTGGAGGTTAGTGACGCTGCACGGCCTGGATGGAAGCGTTCCGCTGCCAGGAGCTCTGATCTGATCTGGGATCACCAGCATCTACGTCTCTAAAACAGAGGAAAAACGGCCGCCGAGCTCAAGGAGGATTGACTCAAAGCATAACAGGATGTGGTACCGAGTTGTGTTTCACTCCTGAACCCGCGTTCACACCCCTACACATTACACCCTTCAATATTCGCACCGCACGCCAAGCTTTCAATATTCGTGCGTGTGGTTTCCCTCTTCTACTTTTTCTGATTCTATAAGAGCCTTTTTTTAGTCCACAAAACTCAACGAAAACTCGCGTGGTTCGAGGCCACGTCTTTGACACTTATGCAAGTTTGCAACTCGGTCTTGGCAGCATCAACACATTCAGAGGCAGAGATTCTGAGGAGGCTGGCACATAAAAACCGGAGGCACACAGGGCAGAAAAAGCGTGAATAAACGTGCATGCCAGCTTACCTTTTACTTTCTATTTCTCTCGTTTTCCAGCCCTTTTGTCTGTTTCCCATATAAGTTCTTTCACATGATGGCTCGCTTTGTCGTTTCCTCAAAGCTTCCCGGCTGCAGAAGGTGAGTCCCTTCTAGTCGCCGCAACTAGCGTGTTTTTTTTTTTTTTTTTTTCTCGATTACACGAACGACGTAAACAAACAAAAACAATCAAGTCTGTAATTCTACGGTCTGTTGTTGACGTGCGCGCGCGTGCGCGCCTGTAGCAATGTGCGCTGTGTGATCCTTCGCGGCTTGCCGCTCCGTCTCCGCTGTTTGTTACACTCAACTGGAACGCCTACTCTCAGTGGCTACATTGTTGACATTCGGCCGCTGACGTCACCCCACTCCCTCATTCACAACATCGTAGGCGCGCGCTGCTTTGCGTTGCTGTGGGCGGGAAGCGCGCGCGTACTCAGTGGAACGTACGGAGTGGAGTTTCGAGAATCGTCCCGCTGGCCGCCAGCTCAAATCCCACCCCTCGTTCGTCAGCGCGACCCCCCTCTCCGGTCCCTCATTGCCTCCTCCAATCTCACCGCGACCCCTCCTCCTCTTTGGGTGCACACAGCGGGAACGTGACGGTAAACGATGACACAATGCATTTTTCTCTGTGCCTGTAATTGGAGTTTGCACAAGTCTACATTTTAGTATTATTATTATTTAAAACACTATCTCAAAGTTTTGAGTTTTATCTTACAATAAAGAACATTTCATTGTGAGGTAACAGTATTACAGTTAATTCTGTCACATTTAGGGTGACAGTTACCCTAAATGTGAGACACAGAATTTATTTATTTTTGTTGATAGTAAACAACGATTTGAGCATCAGTTTTATAATTTTTTTTATTATAATCCTTGCATACTGATGTACCAAAATACATAGCAATTAATTTAAGTCTAACAGTTCAACTTAAAAATAAGGAACTGTATGAATATGCATTTAAAAATGTTCAGCATGTCAGTGTACTGCTATAAATAGAAAGACACTTTATGCTCAAACATAGAATAACTTCTTTAACAGATCTGTCTGTTGAGGTCTTCAGTAGCATTACCACAATAACCATTTATCTCAATACTTTAGAAATACTCCATACCAGTTTCAAATCTCGATAGATAGCATAATAGCACGATTCTTTGTAATAAGGAGAAAAACAAAACCCTAACAATATTTCCACTGCCATAGGGAAAAACCAGCAAGTATAGGCTAAATCAACATCCATCTATAAGGATTATTTCATCCTGAGACTATTTTTTGTTTTCGTTGAGTGTAAACATAGATCTGGTTCTTCTAGAAGCAGGCATTTTCATTTCATTCTTCTGGTAATTTGTCTGTGGGGATCAACTACTGTCAAAAGGGTTAGATTGCTACAGGTTCTGATAGTTTCTGTTCTCATTTTTAGTTTCAGTCTGGGTCCTTTGTTAGCGTTTACTTGTCTAATTATTCACCACATTCGCAGCTAATGCCTTTCCAACTAAACAGAAAAGTAATGGAGGTGTGCTGCTCATTTCAATGCTCCATTACTTAGGAGTCAATGGAGCTGTCTGCTGGGGGACATCCTTATAATTTTAATTCATGTTTATAATTTAAGGAGTGTTGCTGACTCTGCACACGGAAATGCATCTTGACGTATTCTGGCATCCTTCGTCATTTCCTTTTGATCTGGGTGATAGGTCAAAGTACCTCCTCAAATAAAGAGTCACACAGTCTCATCTTTTCATGTCAGCAGAGTTTTAAACTTTCAGCAGCAGCAGGCGAAGGGAAGGGCTGACTGTCCATGTTTTTGCTATCTGAAGAAGAGCAACAACTTGGGCTCATTTTAAATTGTTTTTATGCAAATCAATATCTTTAAGTACATACTTATTTTTGTTTTTTAGTCTTGATTATATCTATATATCAATTATTTATATTAGCCCCAAGGTAATCGCCCTATGTAGAACGTTGCACTCCAAAACATTCCAGCTGTGATACATTCTGGCCCAGTAAAGATGGGATAGTTAACTGGGGTCAATGTTAAGTATCTTCTCTTAAATAGCCTCTTTCTTGCTGATTTTAAGCATGTGAAGTGAGTAACTCAGTCCTCCTGTTGTTGACCCCTAGAAACACGAAGCAGTTGACTGTCTGTCCCGCTGCCCTATTAACAGTAGACTGGGACGTCTTTTTCTTCCTGATGTCCACAGTGTGGACAAGGTGCATTTTTGATCCTTAACATCTGTGGTTGGAGTGACAAAAATCCCAAGATGTATTTGATGTTCCAATGCATTTCAGAGCTTTATGATAGTTATGAAATATAAATTGAAGCTGTGTGAAAAGAATCTTTACAAAAGATTCCCAGGTGGGAGTGGGTGGTGTGACTGTGCATAAAGAACTTATTCATCATCGGTGGATCTGTTGGGCCATGTAAGACTGTGAGAATTTAATAGTTTGCAGGGAGTGTGAAGGTGTAGATGAAAAACTTATGTTTCTTTTTAAAATTTCATGAACTAATATATTTATTGATGCTATTGCTCTAAATGCAAAAACAAACTGATATCAAAGTGCATCTGTAAATATATTTCTTGACTACACAAATAGTATTCAGTTTTATATTTGGATTTATATGTTAGATTTGTAATCTATGGTATTTGTTTTTAATTAGTCTGACTATTTTTCTTATATGCAGTTTATTAACTTGCTTTTCATATTGGGATGTTGTTCATTCAAACTTGCAAAAGAAAGATTGAAAAAAATTGTTGATGTTATTATGGTGGACATTCAACTACCAGCTTAAAAAAACAAACAATGATATGTTTGTTTATGACATGAAGTTTTACTTTCATGTGAAGGAACTTACAATTTTTTTATGCTTTGCAGATTTTTTCTCCTTTTAGGAGAATCTGCTGACACAGTAATGTTGTGGGACTGTGGAATGAATCAACTCATTGTTCCTTTTCTCCAAAACAGGTTTAGTGGAAACTACCATTATAAAATGTCAGATTCGGTTAAATTATATTTGTTTACTTCGTAAAAACATTTTTAACCATTGACCCTTCTCTGAAATAGACCAAGATTTTTTTCTTGTTCGAGATGCATAAGGCCCTTGGGAAAGAAATAAATGGTATTTGTTTTACTTTATGGTGAACAGCATCATGGTGATTAATCCAGTAACCAAAAGGGATTTATATAAATTAATAGTAATTGACTAGCCGGGCCATTGCCTTCCTGTGCAATTCCACTGGAGTAAATTCTCACTTTCAGGACAGTCTGAACTTTCTCCTCTTGATTTGGATTTCCACCGGTAGATTTTCTACTGGGCCAATCAGCGAACATGAGGAGTTGTGAATGATGAGGTCAATTTCCTGTGCTGTTTTAGAATTGTAGTCTTCCTGTAGTTTTAGCAATGGTAGCGAAGGAAGTGAAGGAAGCCATTCAGCCTGTGTTGGTCACACTTCCAAATATTAAATTAACATTAACAACAGCCTCGTTCAGATCAGCACTTCTCTTTGCAGTGGAGGACGACTGTTTACAGCGCTGACAATTTCCAGTAAGCGTCTTGGTGTGAAATTGGCACTTTACATACATTTCTGGCAAATGTTAGCGACTGGGTAAAATTTAAAACCTGAACACAGTCGGCTTCTCCAGAAAGCTATCATTTCTCAACAACCGAGAGCCCAGAGCCTCTGGAGAAAGCAAAGTGTATAGCAAGGGACTGGTTTTCACCAGGCTAGTGATTGACATTATGTGCTAACTGAACTACTCAGTATAATGTATATTTTTGTAATCATGGGTAATTGTTGTTGTTTGACTTGGTGACAGTGACGCAGTTATGTGGGAGGGGGTTCAGTTTTCACTTCAGGTTTTCAGTTTTCTGAAGTGAAAACAAACCAAGGCAAAAACAGAAATGCAAATATGTGTGTGTGCGTGTACGCGCGCGTGCGTGTATGCATGTGAGTGGGGATATGTGTCTGTCTGCGAGTGTGTGTGTTTTTCATAATCTGTAGGATGCAGCTCATTTAGGTTTGGTTTGGTTGGAATGGTTTTTGTTCTGGTTAGAGCTCATCTGGTTTGAACAAGGAAACACTCATTGGAGATGTTTTAATTTCTAACATAGGACACTGCCCTCAGGGAGACTGCATATAATTATGATTTATCATCGTGCAGCAGACCGATTGCTCCTCTTAGCAATGCTCACTTTTTTCTACATATTCCTGGTAAGAGAGCAGCTTTATGAACTGCATAATGTATTAAACTGGCAAGTTGACATAGAGCTCTTGCTGACATTAAAACAATTCTGTTAACAGTTTTTATACTATTAGCATGGAGGACATCAAAGTGCAGAGGAAGTGGCAGAGTCATACTGCACTTTCAATCGTATGTAAGGATAGCGAAACTGACACCTCAGTGATCAACCATGAAATGCAGAGAAAATATCCATTAGTTTCACTGTGATTTAAGTTGTAAACTGGAATAAAAACAGAATAAGGTTCCTTGACTGGCTGCAGGAGGCTTTGGTCAAAATATCTGCATGATAGCACCACTGTGTGTCCTTTTCTGAGGGATTGGGATAAGCCTTTCAACTTTATTACTCCCAAAATATTTTAAATATGTATTGAAACTTTCACTATGTCCTAACATAAGATAGATAATCTGTGAAAAAAAACATCGATCTCCTCTGCCTCCTCCTGTGTTCTGCAGAATTATTCAGCTCGGTCAGAAACAGCCAATAAGAACCAGCATTAATCAGCTGCCATGTTCTCAGGAAGTTTGGATTTAGTAACTCAAAACTGTTTATTTGAATGCAACCTGAATTTGACTTTGAATGGATGTTTCCTTTTTTATTTGACATTATTTGATATAGGCGGTATTGTGAGATTTATCTGACTCATATATAATTTAGGCTGTTAAGAACCTTACGGTTAAATATTGTTTTACTCATTGTGAATTTTTCATTTGTCCTTTTGCCTGAATAGCTGCTATATTGTGCCTGCATGTATTATGTAAAATACACTCAGGCAAAACATGCACGTTTTATGTCTAAATTAGGTGAATTTATTACCAGATGATTTTTTAAATTTTGCCAGATCACAAAGTAACATTTCCACCTAACGCAACAAATGAACAGGCAATCCAGGTGATAGGCAGTGATTGGCCCTTATGGGTGATTAGCATTGGAATCGGTAGCAAAAAACCTGATCGGAGCATCCCTAATATGTATGCATGTATATATATAAAAGTTCAAACCAAGGGTTGGGGACAGCATTTACATTTCCAGATATAAAATATACTCTCAACTACATTTCTAGAAAAATATGTACATAATTATGGTTAAACTGAAACAATCTAAATCCATAAAAACTCCAGAACATCTCCCCTCCCTCTCAATCAATGTGGATTCTCCCAATGAGGTTGATTGTAAACACCAGGTTCTTGTCAGCACTGCTCATGGGCGTGCTTCCATGGCAACATATGACCAGGTAACCTGTTAGTGAGGGAGTAAATCCCTCACAACCACAACAGACTGGTACGGCGCCCGCATCACTGCAGAAGCAACATCAATCTGCCCATTGATTTCTCACTCCATTTTTCAGCATGTAGGTTTTGGAGTGACTGAATATAGTCTTTGATTGCAGACATATGATGTCAGGTGGAGAACACCTGTTTTCTAAGTTTTGCCTCATATATGCACGTTAAATGTTTTACTGATAAGACAATATATACAGTATACAGCACTGTTCATCTTATCAAATACACTTATCTCTTAATATTTGTATTATTAGGGGCTCTTATGTTAGTACTCTATCTTTACACATGCCTAGTTTTTGTTGGTAAGGTTTGATCTTGCTGAGACTGCTATGGTCCTAATCATGTCTTCAAACTCTTGGGCATCCCAGTTGAAATCCTCTCAGATCTCACCATCAAACTGTGGTTGTCTTCTGGTTTTATCCCTAGAATATGAATGCATTTACCAAGAACTGTCCCCTGGGCCTTGTCATCAGTACCTACTAGATTGGAAGGGATATGGTCCAGAGGCTCTGTCCTTGGTTCCTTGCTCCTTCATTCTCGACCCCTCACTCATCTCTGCCTTTAAAGAAACCTGGAATCTATAAGCTTACTTTGGGGGAGACTGTGGCTCTGTGGGTAGAGTAGTTGTCTTGTGATCAGAAGGTTGTAGATCTGAGTTCAGCTTCCTCCTGTCACATTTCTATGTGCCCCTGGGCAAGGCACTTAATCCCAAGTTGCCTACTGATCTGCGTATCAGTGTATAACTGTGTGCGAATGGGTGAATGTGACTAGTATAAAACACTTTGAGTAGTCAAAATGATTGGAAAAGCGCTATACAAGTTTAGTGCATTTAACATTTGCTTTCCTGATCCACAGTCGTTCCTGCAGTTGATGTTTCCCTCCTTGCACTATTATATCAGACTCATCACCGCATCCACTGTTCTGCTGCTGTCCTCAAAATATTCCTCAGTCTCTCTGCCGCTCCTCGGTCTCCTTCACTGGACTCAGCGCTTTGGTCCTCCATCAACATCATTTTGTTGGAATCTAACAATCAGAAAACTCAGCGTTCTCACCTCTCAGCTGGACTCAGCCTCAGTTTCTTTTCACTGTCACTCAGCTTTGCCTTCCTTGGACTGTAAGAACCATTCACCCATCTCCTCACCTGTAAAATCAGATCAAACATCTTCAGATATAATTCTAAACAACTACCTTACCTTCCTAAAAATAAACTGTTATCATTTAAACATGTTTATAATTGTATCCTGAACCAGAGTCTCAACTGAACTTTTTGTTGTGACAGAAGAACTTTGTCAAGAAACTATAGAAGTAGGATTGATTACTTGGAAATATTAAATGGAACTTGTTTACATACACCAAGATCACTGTGCACAGTGATCTTGGTGTATGTAAACATCTGGATTTTAAGAAAGTAACAGATTTTTTAAAAAATATATCTTTCTCATTATTCTATTATTTTGCAAACAGAAATTACTTAGATAATCCTAACTGACCTATAATAGAAGTTTAGCCTGATTTAATGTCAGAAGTGAAGAAATTTCTGACATATTTTTTCTGATGTGACTGAATATAGTTTGTGTTTTATGTATTTCTTCCATGATCCATAATGATTTCAGTTAATATGCATGCTCTTAATTAAAAGTAAGTATTCAGAGAAAAATCATATAAATACTAAAATAAAAAGCTAAATGCCAAAATACAAAGCAAACAGCTCAAGAGGGATTGTGGTGGGGTTTTTCTTCTGGTGGTCCACTATAACAGTTTATGTAGAATCCCTCAGATTAGTCATAGGTATTCAAATTTATATTAATCCGTGCAGAAACCTTCAGGACAACTGAGCTCTTTTAATTCCCAGATCTGAAGTGGTGGGGCTCCAGAGCAGATCAAGGGTCTTTGGCAGGCAAGACTGGAACGGAGACAAGCACACTGGGAGAGAAGCTCCCAACACCTTTGTCCCACTGCAGTACTTTCACAATCAACATCTTGCTCTCAAAGCAGTATGCACATGAGGAGAATTTAATTACAGAGTATAGACGGCCACAGTCAAGCGCGCTTGCGCACGCACACACACGCCCACGCATGCACACACACACACACACACACACACACACAAAGGGTGCAGTGGCATTCCTGCACTCAGTGACCTTCTTTAGGTTCTTTTAAGAAAGGCGGGTGACTGAAGTTGGGTGGTGGAAAAAGGGGAGGAATAAGTTGGAGGGCTCATGAAAGAGTCCACATAACGATGGCAGTGCACTAGTCTTCCCACCCACTGCCCAAACTGTTGACATATGGTGGGTTCCTGTGGCATGAACTCTAGTAAGGTTTTATTAAAATATGCCTTTGAAATGTTAGGCACCCTATGTGTCCTTTTGAGTAACTAAGGGTGCATTCACATCAACCCTGTCTGGTCCTGTTGGAATCAAACTCCAGTTCAATTAAACAAAGAAAGTCTGGTTCATTTGGGGAGATGTGAATGCTCAATGAACCAGATGCAGACCAAGAAACAAACTCTGGTGTACCTACAAACCCAGGACTCAGTTCAGTTGAACCCTGTTGCAGTTCAAATCCATATGTGAATAAAAGCAGGCCAGAGACCTCTCAAAGAGCAGGAACCAAACTACAGTGCAGGGCATTCTGGGTAACCAAAACATGACCCTATGCCAAAGACAAAAGAGAAATCCTACAACTACTAAAATCTGACACCACTCCAGTTTTGTTTACATTATGTAAAGAAGGAATTTGCGCTCAATGTCATCTTGGGAGGTTTTTGTGTTGTTTAATTCAGTGGTTTTTGGTGCAATGCCACCGCACCTGAGGGTGGAATAGGTTTTTTATAAAGGGTTTGGAGAGTTTGACAGTGCAGTGTGAAAACCTGAAAATGTAACAAGAAAACTGGGATAGTGATGTTTGGGTCCAGATTGTGCTCATGTTGACTTTGAAATGGACCATATCATTTTCTCTTTACTTATTACAAATAATTGGTATTTCACACTTTCACATATTGTTGCTCTATAATTAGCAACAATATGTATTGAATGCTGGATGTTGGGCCTGACTGTGAGATTTTGTCAAATTATGCTGAACTCAAACTATGGATAATCAACAATAGAGATTCAGCTTAGATATGAGTCATAGAAGGGATGATTTCAAAATTGAACAGAACATCCAAATGTGTCTTGCATCTTAGCAACATGTAATTTAATCTCACATTACATCCAGTTATCCAATAATACATACCATAGAAACCCGTCTGTACGACTATTTCTTTCTGTTTGTTCACACGCACATTCAAAGTCTATAGGAAATCTGAGAGGCTGTTGTGAATGGCGGTGAGCAGGCTCCCTGAGGCCCCGCCAAGCTCACAGTAACTGATGTAATCAAACACACTGGTTTAACGTCACATGCTGCCTTGTTGTTGATAATAACATTACATATAGGTCTTATTCTCTGCTTGGATTTGCCACACTCCTTAGCCAGCAGATTCATGGAAGTACTTGTTGACTGGGGTGGAGAAGGGAGGGTGTCTGGGCCCCTCGAATCGCTTTGAGATGAGTCATTCCAGCTCTCGAGGCAATGACTCCTTGACCGATCTGTCTTTCGTTCTGAGCAGGGCTTTTTTTATGTGTGTTGCTGGATTAGCTTTGAGCACTTTTCTTATGAGTCATAGCTTTGAGTGCAAGCAGGACTGTACTTGTATCAAGTTTGCAATGGTGTAAATCCAGTGGATTTTTCTGGGTGTAAACTGTCATGGAAATCTCATGAAATTCTTAAATTGTTTGATACAGAAAAAACCTTAAGGTTTTCACACATTTAAAGTTTCATGGTTGCTTTAGCAATGACTAATAATGATCATTGCTCTTTAGAAACGGGCAGTCTAGGAATTTTGCAGGCATGATTATACAACTCTTGTGACGCACGGCTGTCAATACAGCAGTGGCTGCTTGTTTTACTTGTCATGATCATCTAGGAAGATTTTTCAGAAATGCAAAACTAATGAACACATTCATTTCTATTTATCCTGGTGATCAAATGAGACCAGTGTTGCAAATAAAGCATCCAAAAGGATCAATTGAGCACACTGATCTGATTGTTCAGCTACTGGCATGTTATTTAGAATATTTGAAGTTTTACCTGTTTTCTCTAATGGAACAGTGTTTATAAATATTTGATCAGCACGTGCTGCTTTTTATTTTTCCATATTTCATCAGAGTAACTAATGGAGCATGATGAGAGATGAGAGGACAAGGCCTGATGCCTTTACAGTTGAATCCATAAGTTACTGAGCTGAGCTGTGAGTTGAGTCATGAACAGGCCTCCATGTTGGCTGAGAAACTGACTGCTTTCCATAGATGATGGCTGTTGGATCTCTGGGAAGATTTGCACTAGTTTACGGGTAGTATTTCCTATCAAATGCAAACTAGTTGCTTTTATGTGAGTAGATTGAATCAGAACATTTGAAAGTCACTTGGATTCTGGTTGCTATGGTAATTAACTGCTCAGGGGAAGCTCATCTTCCTGGATGTCAAACTTCACCAAAGTATGGTACACATCTGGTAATATATTATTATTAATAATAACTTAGTTGCAGTTTTGAACTTTATGGGTTCAATATTCAGTTTCAGCATAAATATGTTAGAAAATGTAGTGTAACTGAAATGTTGGTTCAGATTTCTGTGAATCAATATTCCTCTGCAGTGTTTTAAATTACGATTCACAACATGAATGTGCCACTGCAAACACGCATATTGTAACACACACTTCATTTTAGTCCATTATCCATTACTTGTAACTCTGTAAATGCCTTGTGATTTTATTTGGCACTTATATGTCTAGAATGAATAAAGTCATTAAGGCTTCATTTTCCAGGAACATGTGGTAAAATTTATGAAGAATCTTCTAAATTAGTCTAAATCAGTTTTGTTCTATATGAAAATAATTATCACTGCTATTCACTGGCTAACTCTTGGACACACCATCTACTGGAGGATTCTTCTTTTTTTGGCGGTTTTCTTTTTTCACAACTGAATGAATTAAATTTGGATTTCTAATGAAAATCACATCACTATCCTGCAGCCTGTGAGCATCATTCAGTCCAAATATGTACTGAACATTCCCACAGAATTCAGAATGACTGACTGGTGCTTCATGAGGTTTACTGCTTTCAGTCATTTCTTCCTCTTTTGCAGTCAGAATTTCAGTGCTTTGTGGCTCATTAAAGAGTTAGTGTTCTGGTTTTGTTAAAAAATATATTTTAATACAATAAAACAAAAATGGGGAGAGCTGAATAGATCCAGGGTGAAAATGGCTGATGATGTAAAGAGGTTCAAAGTTCACAGGTCATGTTGAGGGATGCAAACAACTCTGGACTTTTAAAGCAGGTTCTATTTTCACTGCATTGTAATAACACCCCAATAGCTCTTGGGTTTTTGGGGTGTTGTCAGTTTGTGTAGATGATGCATTTTCATACAGACTAAAATAGTACGATAAGCAAAACTGCAATTAATTCTGTCGCTATTTTCATCTAAGTGAAAATAGTATTCATGAGTTAAAGGAATGATCGCATCATTCTTTTATCATTTTGCTTCCACATATTTCTCTCCTCAGGTCATTTTACTTTCAGACAGTCGTTAGGGTAGAGCATCTAAAAGTTTCTACAAAAGTTTTGGGACATGACTGGTTAAGAAATCAGACTCTGGTCGCATGTTTCATACATATTTCAGGAATATTTTACATTTATGTTCCTTTTATCAACTTTTTTTGGACAATAAAGACCCTGAGATAGACGTCTGCTTGCAGTGAGCCCTATTCTCCTGAAGGTTTCTTTCTAAGATATAACTGTTTTTCCTTCCTACTGTTACCAGGTGCATGCTCAGCATGATACATTGTTGGCTAACTGCAGTCACTTCAGATTGAAAACTTTCTCAGTAAGTGTTGTTAAGTGAATTTGACTGTCTGAATTAGAATAGATGTAAATTATTTTGAATCTTACTGTGTTGTTTGGATTCAGTGTTTCTGTGTGGATTTAGTCTGTTGATCTTATAAAGCACAAGACGACACTTATCAAGCACTATGGAACGGAATTTATTTTCCATATTTGTTCGGAAAAATGTCAACACTTTAAAATTGTTCAAACAATACCTGATTGCGTGAAAAATGAACAAACCAAAAGACACTTGGGCTGTGAATATCCGTTAAAGATATAAGAGCAGCTACTAAACAAGAGAGGTGCAGGAAGACACCTTACTGAGGCTGTTCTTAGCAGTTCATGTTTGGGTTGGCAGACTGGAAGAAGCTGCAGGGTCAATCCCTGCCTCCGGCTTAGCTCAGGATCCCTCAGACAGACTGAGCTGCTTGGAGCTCTCCGCATATCTCACAGATTGAAAGGTAAAAAGCCTAAACCTCCATATTTGACAAGCTGTCATTGTGTGTTTGTCATGTGTGCAGTAGTGTACGTGCAAGCATGTATGTGGGCGGTGAGCTACAGAGTTCATACGGGAGGGAAGCCAGTTTTTTGCCACATAAACACAACCATCATAGTTTTCCACAAACAGAAAAAAGCCATACAAATCCGAGGGACAAATGTCCAGAGAGGAAGCCTTTGTTTACTGGCTACTGGTTGCTGAGGTTTGGCAACTGCTCTGTAAATCTGAGCCCTCAGTTTAAACCACAGCAGCAAATATAACAGTTAATGACTGAGTCCCATAAGTCAGATTGTGTTCACAGAATGCCTCTCCGGTCTGCAAAAACACAACATAAATGATGATGATGAACAACAAGTTCATGAGTAATTCTTGGATTTATTTATATAACAGTATTTTTGTGCAAATAATATTTAATCTAAATGAAAATACTATTTATGGGGTGGAAGAATGATCAAACTTGAAAATCTTTTTCTCACATCATTCTTTTGTCATCTTGCTTCCACATATTTCTCTCCTGAGGTCATTTTGCTTTCAAACAGCATCTAAAAGTTCCTACAAAAGTTTGGGACATGACTGGTTCAGAAATCAGGCTGTGGTGACATTTCATACAAACAGACACAGAGGGTTGGAGATTATGTGAGAAATACCAGAGACATTTTAAGTGTCCCACCTTTCTGTAACCATTAAGATGCTTCTTAAGATGAAATAAAATATTCAAAGATTGATTTTCTTTTCTAACTCTTATTTTTCATATGCTTAAATTCAATTGTGGTGCAGCCAAGAACCAACACATGAAATATACAGGAATGTATTCAACCCCTCATCTTAACTGCACAAGGTCCATTTTACTGTTTCCAATTATTCTTTGGAATCAAAATCTAGTTTTATTCCATGGAGATGAATACGATATTTATTCTTTCTAAATCAATGCACAAATTGATAAAACAAATAAAAGACATGTCCTCTTCAGGTGAGTAAACAGACTTTTCCAGCCCACCGGTTCTGCAGGCTGTTTACACGGGGAAGAGACGAGGATCTTACTAAGCTGCTTGTCCTGAAGTCTAAACAGGTGAAATCCTTTAAGACGGCCCAATCGCCAGGTGACAGTCGCCTGTCTGTCAGCGCTCTGACTCCGCTTAGCGATGGATTGGAAGTAAACAAACAGGAGTGAAAGGGGTGTGAGAGATGAGTCATCAGTTCTGGGCTGCCTGTGCTGTCTGCATGCCTCAGTCTGCTCAACATCCGCTCCCCTGAAGGCCCTCGTCACCACAGGCATACTTCAGCAATTACCTCCTCGCCCACACACTGTCAGTCACATGGGCTGTAATAACAGGCTGTCGCACTGTCCTACTCCAAACCCGCTCACCAGAACTCTGCAGCCACACACACACACACACACACACACACACGCACACACATACACATACCCACGCCACACAGCATACAAATCTTGATTGCCAAGGCGACACATGCTGCTATAAAAATGTTATTATTTCAAAAGGATTTCAGAAGTTTGAACATTATATTTTTTCTTCATATTTGTAATATAAACAGCACGTTAATAAACATTAACAAGAATTCTGTAATCCTAAACATAAATTGATGGATGAAATTTTATTAAATCTAAGTTTACATATTCAAACAGTGATAATAAATCCATCATGCAGTACGATGACAGATGGAAATACCAATTGTGCCAAAAACAGAAGAGTTTTCCTAGTGTTGTTTACAGGGAAACTTACACCTCCTGTCACTGAGACATCTGCTCACCGGCCAGAGTAGACGTCTTGCAATTGCAAAGTTGTTAGTTTGATTCCAAATTCCTCATGTTGCAACTCAAAGAGTCCCTGGGCAAGGCACTTAACCCCGAGTTAAGCATAGGTGTCTGAATGTCAATGTGACTGGATGAATGTATTTCTAGTGTAAATATTTGACCATAAAGTTTTGATTTGAATTCAACTCATTTACCAACTATCAAAACATTTAGCCAGAATGTAAAAGTGGTGAGTTTCATGCATCACTGCTGCTTCAACAGGATTAAAGAGGAAAGTTACCGAGCTGCTGGCATTCCAATACTCTGAACTAATTCACTATTGGCTAGCATTACCACTTCTATGCAAATAGGAGCTAAAACATTTTATAGTTCTGGAGCAGATAAATACTAAGCAGGAAAAGCAAATATGAAAAGAACATCCAGCCATCATCCTGTTCATGACCTTGTGAAGATGCTGACTTCACACATTCTGTAAAGACAGGCTGAAAGGAGACTCAAGAAGAAGTCATTACTCCTGAGCAACACAAAAAGTTACAGTTTGGAAATGTAGTCAGCCCTTAATGTCTGATATGTTCTGATGAAGCTAAAATTGAAGGGTTTGAATGTGAAGACTGATGTTACATTTGCAGATAAACAGGAATATTACAATCTTACAACAGGAATCTGATAGCTCTATCCTAACATGTACTGTTCTGTTACAGCAGGGATGAGCACACTTCATGAAATAAAACCATGAGGAAAGAATATTATGTGGAAAATATAGAAGCATCATCTCAGGACATGTGCCATGGAGAAGTCTTCCAAACGGAAAACGACCCTAAACATACCACACACTTCGATACAAACCAACAGCAAAATGAATATTTCAGAGTGGCCATCACAAAGCCCTGAGCTTAATCTCCCACAATATTTTTGAGCAGAGTTTAAAAATGTGTGAGGAAATGTCTACAAGCCTGACTCAGTTCCATCAGTACTGTCAGGAGGAATGGGCAAGAACTCCAGAAAACTTTTGTAAGAACCTTGTGGTAGAATATTCAGCCCAAGGTCCAAGTCTGACAGTTCAAAAGTAATTTTACCAAATATTAGGGAAGGGACTTCTTCCAATATAAAGGTCTCTGTTAGACATGTAGATGGTTGTTAGTGCCAACCCACCTCTCTGTCTGCACAACAAAGAAAAGAAAACCTTAAAATGTTGGTCTATACTCCTCATCCTGCCTCCTGAAGTCAGTTTCACCTGCTGAAGGAAAATACTTTGATAGCATAACCTCACAGTGGTGTGAGTAGAATTGACCCCAGGGAAGTGGTTCTTAGGCCTCCATATGCTTGTGCATATATCATCATGCAAAAAAAGCAAAAGCATTAGCAATGAGACTGTGGATAAGGCATTTTATTCTGTGCTAGCCTCATCACTTCCCAATGTCAGAGCATCAGGCGAACAAGGTCCTCATCTCACCATAACACACATGCTTCACCTCTTACTCATACAGTTTGTTAGTATGAGGCAACAACATGTTGGCAGCTGCTCAACAGTCAGCACAAGTGCATGTCATTTTGTCAGCAGAAACACAAATACATAACACGCGGGTGAGGGGGAGGGCTGAGGTGGCGTGGTGGAACCTCACCTAAGTCAGGTGGTTTACGATCAAGAGTGAAAACACAAAGCCCCCACGTTCCTCCTGAGATCCACATTGGAGTGAAACGAGAGTCAAAAGGTCTCTGTCTCTGTTTAGATGTTTTGCTTTCGTCTAACAGTGGACAGGTATGCAGACAGAGAAATGTACCGGTTGTCATGGTGCAGTGTGTGAACCCACCTGGTTCAGTGGAAGTGATGGACCATCCGGTCAGAAAACTTATGTCCAAACAAAATACAAGTGGTTGCTTTCAGAGAGAGAAGGTGGATGTGTCAAGTTGTGATTTGTTAATATTGTGAATGTGTTTGAAATTAACAGAATTGGAGCTGCTTCTGTTTCTATGAGTGTTTCCACACCAGTTCAATCTGGGACTAAAACAGCAGCTGGTGCAGTTTGCTTCACAGAGCATTGTTTCAAACAGATCAAACCTTTAGCGAAACCTGCTTACCAGCTCACCTGTGGGGGCACTGCACCAAAACCACCAAAGGAAACAACACAAAACCTCTGAAGAAGACAAATTCCTTCTGCATGAAATGCAAGGGAAGAAAACTGCAGCTAGCTAGTATGTTTGTTTTGGTTGTACTTATGCCCAGCGCTGTAGTCCACTTCCTGCTTTTGGAGCGATCTCCTGTCCACTTGGCGTTCAAGTATGCACTCAAACTACACCAGAGTTCACTTCATCTGAACCAAGACCTTTGGTTTGTAGGCAGACCTGAGTTCGCTTTTCTGTTCATCAGTTTGATTACTCATGCACACTTCCACAACTTAACCAGACTTCCTAAGGCAAATGGACTAAACAAGGTTGGTGTGTATTCAGCATACATTTCTTAGTAAGAGTCTTATCAATCTGTTGGAAACATGTCACTTTGAGTTCAACACTTTTGTTCTTCTACACACCTTTTTCACTTTCTCATTATTATTAACTTGCATTTTCAAAAATGTCACCTTCAGCTGGTTTCAACATTTGTTTCGTAACTGACATTTCCTCTTCTTTGCTGGCTGTTGCACAGACTCAGTGCAGCTCTCAGGGTTTTCAGCTGAACTCTACATACCTCTCTACCTGCCTGATTAAAACTGTCACATGGTTTTGTTCAGTGTGCTCAATGGTGGGTTTAAAGACAGACATCCAATCAAATCAGTATAAAGTAGTAATTTCATTGTAAAGCAAGCAACATTCCAAAAAATGAGACCGTTTTCTCTAGGAACATTTAACATAAAGAAATAGGTAAAACAATAAATACATGTATAACCCTAACAGTAGTTCAGTATTTCTACTGCTTGCAGTAGAGAAGACCTACTGTAGTTGGAACACTTTTTGTTTTGGTCTTTCTAACTCTTATTATTGGAGCTGCTCAGACTTCTACATAACAAAACCTACATGTGTTTATTGCAAGTGACACCAATACCTAACCCTGCAGGAACACAACAGACCTAATATGTTAATGTTAAATACAGGGTGTTCCTTTGTTATAACCTGCCTCATTAACTGTAACAACTGAGGCAAATTGGGGCAATTGTGGCAGAGTGGGAAGAGTAGCTGTTTTGCAATTTGAAAATTATAGGTCCGATTCCAGCCTCCTGCTGTCACATGTTAATGTGCTCCTGAGCAAGGCATTAAACCTCAGGCTGCTGACTGATTTGCATTCTGGTGTAAGCTCCTCCTTCGGCTGCCTCAACAGCTTGTCCACATTGTTCTTTAAGAAAGCTCTGCCTGTCATCACATCTGATCTGATTGAAATAATAAACTAGGTGTTTTTCTCCAGGCTTTGAAAACAGAAGCTCTAAAACCAGTGACTAAAAACAGAACCTTCTTCTCTACAGTGAAGATAGTGTCTTAGTCCAGTGTCCATGCTGGTGCAGGTATTTTGGTCCCACAGTGCTGCAGTCGACTGTCGACCCTCTAATTACATGACTGAGTCAGACTTTGGTTCAGCACTTTACTGGTTGGAATCTTAGCTGAAGCTCAGGGACTTCTTTGAGTTATTAGGAAACTTTTCAGATGACAAAAATCCCATGTGGTGTTTACTCCAGGATTCCATCTTGGGGCCCCTCCTATTTAATATCTATATGCTCCCACTAACTCATGTTATAACTATACAGATGAATTTTTTTTTTTTTTGTCTACAAATTGAACATTTTGTAGCAGGACCTCAAACAGAAAGCTTAATCTAAAAAACCATTTCATGAGACTGAAATTAAACAATTTTGCAGAGAAGACACTTCCTTCACTATGAAGTTAAAGGGTAACGCTTTATTTTAAAGACAATTCATAAGACTGATATGACTCTGTCATAAACATGAAGGAGTCTTTATGACTGTTATCATTAAGTGTTTTTTTGTAAATAATGACACTTTTGATGCAACTTTGAATTAAAAATGTGATTATTTAGTAAATAACACTTAATGACAACAGTCATAAACATTCATGACAGATAACGGAAAACGTTGAACGTTGTATCATTTCTCCTTCAGCACAGAGTGGCGGTTTAAGCAGAGAGGTAATGAAATACGACACTGACAGGCGGAGGAAAGTATAGGGCGCTTTCTGAGTCTGCCTTTCTCTGAAGATCTACTGAGCGGGAGGAGACAGCCAGGTGAGGAAAAGCTGTTCTTATCTATCGATTCAGTATTTT